>JZKD02S1354809.1:202922-217623 GCA_000966675.3 Picea glauca | reverse complement strand
ATCCCCGATCGTACGAGAGAAGGAGGTGACATGGCCACGTGGGACCACAAGAGCTGGTGGAGGACAGGTGTCATCGGAGTTCGGGGTTCGGCATTTTGCAGTGTAAGTGAACTGCAGCATTACAATTGTCGATTTCCCGATAGGGAAATCCCCGATATACGGAACTGTTGACCGTTGACTATCGGAGCTCGGGGTTCGGAGTTTCGATTTGCATGAGATTGTGGAACGAGTTTCGCGATATCGCGAAACCCGATCTCCCGAGAAGCGAGGGGAATATTGCAGAAGAAGTTAATGTGGGTAGGAAAACTCCCGAGAGGAGTTGGAAGAGTTCTTTGACTCTTCGGCCAGAGAAGAAGAAGGTCCTGGTGAGAGCGGGTCGGACCGTGAGGGTTGCGGGTTTGCACCAAGTGGTATCAGAGCGAGGAGAGGAGTTCTCTTTGTTCAGGTAGCAGAGAGAAGCGGATTTCACCATGCCGCCCAAAAGAGAAAGGTAGTCACCTGATCGAGAAGACAGGGACGCCCGAAGAAGGGGTAGGCCAGCGGGAAACCCAGAGATGGAGCGACAGATGCGAGATCTTCGAGCAAGGCTTGAGGATATGGAGACTGCGCAGAGATGCGAAGCTGGTGCAGTAGAGTTCAGTGATTCTGAGGTGGAAGAGGAAGCTGGACATGATGCTGAAGAAGTCACAGTAGAGGATTCTTCAACTGAGCGATTGATTAAAGCTATCGCCAGAATGAGCTCGAAGACCAAGATGGACATTCCCATCTATGAGGGGAGTCTAAATGCAGAAGAGTTGTTGGATTGGATCTGAGCACTCGACACCTACTTCGATTATGAGGATATCGAAGAGGACAAGAAAGTAAGGCATGCGGTTACAAAGTTGAAAGGACATGCAGCCTTATGGTGGGATGAGTTGCAGGCTGATAGGCGCTGCAAAGGAAAACAGAAGATCAAACACTGGGATCGGATGATCGCTAAGATGAAAGCGAAATTCATTCCAAGAGACTACCAGATCACTCTGTTCAGGCGCATGCAGAACCTGAGACAGAAGATGATGACGGTGAAAGAGTACACTGAGGAATTTTATAGGCTCAATATCCGAGCGGGTCATCGAGAGAGTGATGACGAGAAGGTGGCGAGATACCTGAATGGTTTAAGGTATGACCTTCAGGATGAGTTAAGCATGGTTACCATCCGAACAGTTGAGGATGCATACCAAATGGCTCTAAAAGCCGAAGAGAAGCTGAGCCGCAAGCAGGGACAGCGAGGGCGAGGTAGGAGTCAGCCCAGAGGCAAGGCGGTTGCCCAAGAAAGAACTCAGAAGCCCAAGGAGGAATGGAAGAGACCTCAGGGTAAAATGGAAAGAGGTGGAACCTCACAACCAAGGCAGAAATATGCTGAGCCGAGGAGGCAACATACAGAGAAGGGTGGCGAATATGTTGACGCCAATGCTATTCCTCATACCCGAGGTAGAGGAAGAGGCCGTGGAGGAATCATCACATGTTTTACATGTGGGAAAGACGGACACAAAGCCGTGGATTGTCCAGAGAGGAAAATGGATAGAAGTGAATCTCACATCACTGAAGTGCAGAGGTGTGATGCTGAGACTGAAGATGCAGACAGCGGAAGATCGCTTGGGATGCATAAAGTTCTCTTAGCACCCGAGAAAGAGGTGGAGAGCGCAGTGCAAAGGAGCAGACTGTTCAGGACGGCTTGCATAGCCAAGGACAGGAAATGCAAGGTCATCATTGACAGTGGGAGCACCGATAATCTCGTTTCGACCGAGATGGTGGAAAATCTGGAGCTAGAAACGACTAAGCACCCGAGTCCATACCAAGTCTAGTGGTTACAGTAAGGACACTGGGTAAGTGTCACTAAACAATGCTTAGTCAAATTCAAGATTGGGAATTATCATGATGAGATTATATGTGATGTTATTCCCATGGACGTATGCCACATATTGCTAGGTAGACCATGGCAGTATGACAGGAAGGTGGTTCATGATGGAAGGATGAATACATACACTTTGGAGAAAGATGGGAAACTCCATAAATTGCTTCCGATAAAATATAAAGAGGTGAAGCCAGAAGTAACCAGCACTATACTTCTCATGAGTGGGAAGGAGCTTCTCACAGAGATGGAGAAGAACGAGGATCCACAATTCTTTGTTGTCAAGAAGCCGAGGATTGTTCTGACAAGCACAAGAGTGGACGACCTACCAGAGGAGATTCAGGACTGTTGGGAGAGTTCGCTGATATCATCGTGGACGAACTACCTCGTTCATTGCCACCAATGAGGAGTGTGAGTCACCATATTGACCTCATACCAGGAGCAAGTCTACCGAATAAGACCGCATATAGATTGACACCTCAGGAGAACGAGGAGGTCAAAAGGCAGGTACAGGATCTGCTGGATAAAGGACTGGTTAGGGAGAGTCTCAGTCCGTGTGTTGTTCCAACAGTACTAAGTCCGAAGAAGGATGGAGGCTGGAGGATGTGTACAGACTCCAGAGCAATTAACAAAATCACCATCAGGTACAAATTTCCACTGCCAAGAATGGATGACTTGATGGATTGCCTAAGTGGGGAAAATTATTTTTTGAAGATAGATCTCAAGAGCAGATATCATCAGATTCGCATGAGAGAGGGCGATGAATGGAAGACAACGTTCAAGACAAACGAGGGTTTGTACGAATGGCTGGTCATGCCGTTTGGTTTAACAAACGCACCAAGCACATTCATGAGGCTGATGAATGAAGTCCTGAGGGAATTCATTGGAAAATGTGTTGTTGTATACCTGGACGACATACTGATTTTCAGCAAGATGAAGGCTGGGCATTTGAAGCACTTAGCCATTGTGATGAGAAGACTGCAGCAGGAGAAGCTGTTGATCAACATGAAGAAGTCTTCATTCATGAAGACAGAGCTCATCTATCTGGGCTTTGTTATCTCGGCGAATGAATTGAAGATGGATCCCGAGAAGGTAGAAGTGATCAGGAATTGGCCATCGCCAAGGAACGTTTTCGAAGTAAGGAGTTTCCATGGTTTAGCTAGTTTCTACAGGAAATTCATTCAGAATTTTAGTGGAATTAGCGCCGCAATAATGGACACAGTGAAGAAGCGGCATAAAGTTTTTCATTGGACAACAGAGGCTGAGAGGAGCTTCAATCTGTTGAAGCGAAAGATCACAGAGCAACCAATTCTGGTGTTGCCTGATTTTCAGAAAACATTTCAGGTGAAATGTGATGCCAGTGGGTATGTTGTTGGAGGGGTCTTGAGTCAAGATGACAGACCTGTTGCATATTTCAGCAAGAAGCTGGATGACGCAAAGCTGGAATACTCCACATATGACAAAGAGTTCTATGCCATCATACAGGCATTGAAAAAGTGGAGGCATTACTTGATACCCAAAGAGTTCATTTTGTACAGTGATAATCATGCATTGCAGTTCATGAGTCAACAGGATAAGTTGAACCAGAAGCATGCGAAATGGGTAGAGTACATGCAAAATTTTATGTTTGTCATAAAGCACATTTCAGGAACTTCCAACAAAGTAGCTGATGCTTTGAGCAGGAAATGTTTACTGTTGCAGGAATTCAGAGTCAAAACCTTGGGTTTTGAAAATATGAAAGATATGTATGCAGGTGATGCAGATTTCGGAGAGGCATACGAAGCAGCTGAGAATCCAGTTCTCAGGGATCGGAGTCCGTGGCTGGAATATATGATCCAGGAAGGATTGTTGTTCAAAGGCAATCAATTGTGCATTCCGAATTTCTCCATGAGGGAGAATTTAGTGAAGGAAAAGCATAGCGGGGGATTAGCAGGTCATTTTGGACATGACAAAACATTCGCCAAGCTGAGCGAATCATATTTTTGGCCAGGCATACGAGCAGATGTTAAAAGTTTTGTTGACAGGTGTCGAATATGTCACCACGCGAAGGGCCGAAAGAAGAATGTTGGGTTTTATCAGCCATTACCCATACCTGAGAGGCCATGGGAGGCAATCAGTATGGATTTTGTTCTGGGATTGCCGAGGACACAGCGAGGAGTTGATTCCATATTCATGGTGGTAGACAGGTTCTCGAAGATGGCACATTTTATACCATGTCAGAAGACCAGCGATGCGACACACATCGCAAATTTGTTTTTCAAAGAGATCGTCAGATTGCATGGACTGCTGAGGAGCATAGTCTCGAATCGAGATACGAAATTCATAGGTCACTTTTGGAGGACGCTATGGAAGAAGCTGGGAACTAATTTGGCATTTAGCTCAGCTTACCATCCGCAGACAGATGGACAGACTGAGGTGGTCAACAGAAGTCTGGGAGATCTGTTGAGAGGCTTGGTAATGGAACACCACAGCAGTTGGGACCAGATTATACCACAAGTAGAATTCGTGTACAACGATTCGGTGAATCGGAGTACAGGAAAAAGTCTGTTCCATATTTTGTATGGGACATAGCCGAGCGGAGTTTCTGAGCTCAGGGAATCAGGACAGGTGAAACTGGTAGCGCTCGTGCTGAAGAATTCGCGGAAGCGATGGAGGAACTTCACACGAAGGTGAAGCAGCGACTGCAGAAATCAAATCAAGAGTATAAGCGCAGAGCCGATTAGTGGAAGAGACAACTTCAGTTTGAAGTTGGGGACATGGTTCTGGCACACTTGAGGAAAGAAAGGTTCCCGAGGGGAACATACAACAAGCTCAAGATGAAGAAAATTGGGCCGTGCAGAGTCCTGAAGAAATTCGGGGAGAATGCATATGAAATTGAGTTGCCAGAGGGCATCGGGATATCTCCGATTTTCAATATTTCGGATTTATACCCATACAGGGCTGATGAAATAGACGTTGGAATTGAGGAAACAGTGATCCAGTGGCAAAAGCAGATGCCGACAACAAAAAATCCACAGATGGAGTGCATACTGGATAAAAGAGTGGGTAGAAAGACTAGAAGAAAGCAGTATTTTGAATACCTAGTGAAATGGAAGAATCACCCAGTGGAAGATGCCAGCTGGGAAATAGAGGCAGTTATACAGAAGCATGGGCAGACTGTGCAGGAGTTCATGGACAGGATCCCATGAAATATTTTGAGCCAAGGAGTATGATGCAGGAGCATCACTCACTCATCAAGCGAGCCAGCGCGTGGAGCAGGGAAAAGACAGCTGGACAAGCCAGCAAACTTCTTTTTGAATTTCACTTTGATGTGGTTGCGCCAAGCATTAATGGGTTAATGTAATGAAGCGCACTTGTATTGTATTATAGATAGGAAGGCATTCATTAGTTTTAATGCTATTAGATAGGAATTAATTGTAGATTTGATAGTTGTAGAATTCGAGAGGGAAAACAGAATATAGGCACCCTCCTTTGTACATTGTATTATTATTCTGGATTGTCAAGCATTCAGGAGGGAAGAGCAGAGCAGAGAACTGGTTAAGAACACCCATGTACAGATTGGATTAATAGAAGAGTCTTTGATTCAACTTCATGATTTGTGTTGTTTCTCTGTGTTGATATTATGCTCATGCATGTTTTTGCTTTCTGTCATGCGTTTGCTTTGATATGCTGCGTGTGGGATTTCATAGTTGATTTGAAGTCTGTGAGAAAGAGGAAAATGAGTTTCAATCATTTCTCTATCTGAGCTAGGAGATTCCTGCATAGAGTGCAGTTGAATTCATCCGCATAGAGTGCGTTGATGAGGCTAGACAGTTGAACTTTTATTCTCATCTGCCCAGAAGTTGAATTGGGTTGAGAAAACCATGCAGGAGTCGTGCAGGTAGAACTGGAAGTCTCAGTGGGAAGTCTGAGAAAAGAAAGGCAGGGATTCCTATGGCTTTGAGTGTATAGAATTCCGAAGGACTCAACACTTCGAGAGTTGTTGAAGTCAGGCACGAGGAGTGTGCGCGAAAAGTCTCTGAAGGAGTCAGAGAAATCAAGCTCAGGAGGGATAGTTTTCGCCATGAAGACTTTGGGAACAGACCCAGGAGAAGTTCTGAATAGCAACAGAGCTTTAGAGCGGGAGAGATCTCCAAGGAAGAGAATTGACAGTCAGGGTTCATAAGCAAGGCTCACGAAATCCCGCGGATCGTTGGATCATGGAGAAGCTGTGGGGAAGTTAACCCATGGACGCAGGAAGGATCAAATCCCATCGGGGTTCGGCATTTGACGAGGTGAAGTGCAGACTCGTTGAAATCGTGATTGCCGATTTCCTGAAATCAACAGGAGCCGTCGATCAAGGCAGGGACAGGTGGAACGAGATCCCGGAAGGTCAGGGTTTGAAATTCGGGAGTTTACGTTGCAAAGAAATTTCGACCAGAGAAATCACGATCCCACGATCCCCGATCGCACGAGAGAAGGAGGTGATGTGGCCGCGTGGGACCACAAGAGCTGGTGGAGGACAGGTGTCATCAGAGTTCGGGGTTCAGATTTTTGCAGTGTAAGTGAACTGCAGCATTACAATTGCCGATTTCCCGATAGGGAAATCCCCGATATATGGAACCGTTGACCGTTGACTATCAAAGCTCGAGGTTCGGAGTTTCAATTTGCATGAGATTGTGGAACGATTTTCCCGATATCGTGAAACCTGATCTCTCGAGAAGCAAGGGGAAGATTGCAGAAGGAGTTGTTGTGGGTAGGAAAACTCCCAAGAGGAGTTGGAAGAGTTCTTTGACTCTTCGGCCAGAGAAGAAGAAGGTCCTGGTGAGAGCGGGTCGGACCGTGAGGGTTGCGGCTTTGCACCATAAGACAAAACAGTTGAGCTTGGTCGATGATGAGGGACAGAGACATGTGATTGTAGGGTGGAACTAGGGAGTTTCCCTGAGGTTCATCTCTTCCTTACAACTACGGAAGAGTATGCGCAAGGGGTGCAAGCTTTATGCGATCCTTGTGTTAAATGAGAATGGAGTAGCGGAAGGTCTGGAACACCTTCCAGTGGTGAGAGAGTTTGCAGACGTGTTTTTGGAGGAGTAACCTGGGATGCCGCCAGAGAGGGAATTGGATTTTACCATAGACCTAAAACCGGGGACTGAACCGATAGCAAGAACACCTTATCGGATGTTGACCCCGAAGTTACAAGAGTTGAAAATGCAATTGAAGGAGTTGTTGGACTTGGAACTGATACGTCCTAGTGTGTCACCGTGGGGTGCACCAGTTATTTTCATACGAAAGAAGGACAGATCGTGGAGGCTGTGCATTGACTATCGTCAACTAAACAAGCCTACGATCAAGAATTAGTATCCATTGCCGAGAATTGATGACCTGTTCGATCAAATGAAGGGTGCGACGGTGTTCTCCAAGATCGATTTGCGATCAGGGTACCATCAGTTATGGATCAAGGAAGATGATGTCCCTAAGACCACCTTTAAGATGAGGTTTAGACATTACGAGTTTACTATTTTACCGTTTGGACTGACAAACGTCCCAGGGGTATTTATGAGTTTGATGAACAGGCTGTTCTGTGAGTACTTAGACAAGTTCATCCAAGTGTTCATTGACGATATTTTGATTTACTCTCATACGACAGAGGAGCATGACGAGCACTTGCGCTTGGTACTACAGTGTCTACGAGAGCACAAATTGTATGGGAAATTGTCCAAATGCTCTTTTTATCAATCGAGGATTCACTACTTAGGGCATGTCATCTCCAGCGAAGGCATCGCCATGGATCCAACCAAGGTCGAGGCTATTATGGAATGGCCTGCGCTGACGAGTTTCACGGAAGTGCGTAGCTTTATGGGTTTAGAAGGATACTATCGACGGTTTGTCAAGGGATTTTCGAAGATAGCAAATCCGATCGCAGAATTGCAAAAGAAAAACAAAAAGTTCGTTTGGACCGAGAAATGAGTGGAAGCATTTCGGAGGCTTAAAGATTTGTTGATGACAGCGCTGATACTAAAGGTCCCTGACTTGGATGTGGACTTCTTGGTATGCAAAGACGCATCCAAGGAAGGCTTATCCAGAGTCTTGATGCAAGACGAATGAGTAATCGCTTACATTTCGAGAAAACTGAGAAGGCATGAGGAGAACTACGCGACGCACGATTTGGAGTTATTAGCCATCGTATATGCCTTGAAGGTTTGGAGACACTACCTTGTTGGAAGAAAATTTGAACTATAGACTGATCATTGTGGACTACAACACATTTTTACGCAAAGTGACCTGAACGTGCGACAACGGCGTTGGTCGGAATTGCTTAATGAGTACGACTTTGAGATTACTTACATAAAGGGAACAGTGAACCGAGTGGCAGATGCTTTGAGTTGGATACCATGCATATTTTCGGTGTTGCCTCTTCAGACGAATCTACGTGAAAAGATTCTCACTTTACAGCATGATGATGACTGGTACAAAGAGGTCAAGGGTTTTATCAGACAAAACACAATGATGGTACCACGATATGAGGGATTTTCATTTGATAGCGATGGTTTATTGAGGATTAAAAGTCAGATTTACGTACTGCCAAATGACGAGTTGAGGAAGTTGATCCTGAGCGAAGCCCATAGAGTAGTTTACATGGCTCACCCGAGAGTCACGAAGATGAGGGAAAACCTTAAACCCTTATTCTTATGGAAGGGAATGAAGGCCAACATAGTCAACTATGTGGCCAGATGTCTAGAATGTCAGTAGGTAAAGGCTAAACATAGACACCCAACAAGATTACTACAACCACATGCCATTCCGGAATCGAAATGGGAAGTTATTTCGATGGATTTTATTGTTGGATTGCCACTGATGGCAAGGAGACATGACTCGATTTTTGTAGTAGTAGACACTCTAACGAAGAGTGCTCAATTTATTTTTGTGCATACGATGTATCAGATACCTGACATAGCTAGAGTTTTCATCAGTGAGATTGTGAGACTGCATGGCATGCCTAAGAGGATTATATTCAATGGAGGATTGGTGTTTACTGGACGGTTTTGGACGAGTTTCCAAGAGGCCTTGGGAACCCAAATTAAATTTAGTATTGTGTATCACCCAGAGACTGACGGGCAGATCGAACGAACGAACCAAACCTTGGAATACATGTTGTGCATGTACGTGATGGACCAACAAAAGTGTTGGGAAGAGTTCTTGCCACTAGTGGAGTTCACTTACAACAACAGTTACCAGAGCACCATTAAGATGGCACCTTTCGAGTTTCTTTATGGGAAACCGTGTCGGACGCCCTTGAGTTGGGATAGGCCTGAGGATAGGGTCCTAGTGGGACCAGAAGTGATCCAAGAAATGGAAGAGAAAATGCAAACAATAAGACAAAGGATTAAAGAAGCGTAGGATCGACAAAAGAGTTATGTCGATGCGCACTGAATCGACCGTAGTTACGAGGTCAGCGATCGAGTCTTCCTTCGGGTTAAACCACATAAGAGTTCAATCAAGTTTGGAAAGGGAGCTAAACTCTCTCCTAGGTTCGTGGGACCTTTCGAGATTGTGGAGAGAAAGGGGCTCATGGCCTATCGACTAGCCTTTCCTGATTCTTTGAGGCGTATGCACGATGTTTTTCATGTATCTATTTTGAGACATTATATTAGTGATCCTACACATATATTTGACATGATTTTTTTGTAGGTGTCGGACGAGGGAGCACTCATGGCTGAGCCGGTCCACATATTGGATCATCGCGTTCAATAATTACGACGTCAAACAGTAGATCAAGTCAAGGTCCAGTGGGACAATTATAGTCCGCACTCGGTGACCTGGGAGGACGCATATGATATGCGCCAATAGTTTCCATTTTTGTTTGATAGATAGACATATGATACTGTGATACACTTTATTTTCGGCATTTATACTGTGAAACTTCGGGACGAAGTTTAGACCAAGAGGGGGCGTATGTAACATCCCACTCTAGCGCACTGAGCGAACTTATTCTTTGAGGACACTTGGTTGCAAGTGATCCGAATTATTATGATATTAAAACATTTGACTTTGATTATGATGCGTCATGGGTGGATGACATGTTGTTTTACTGCATTGACATAGACAGGTGCTATTGACTCGGTTTTACTAAGTTTACAGGGTTTTGGACCTTGAGGATGCAAAGGCATCGATGGAACCCCTTGGACTCTGGATCCGGTCAGGGAGTGTGTTATTGGGGTTTGATTGATTTACTGTGATATTAATACATTTTGATTTGATGTTGTGATGTGGACATGTTTTGACATGATTTGTTGATGATGCAGGCTAACGATAGCTTGCCGACCAGACTCACATATGGAGTAAAGGGGTTACACATGACTACCAGAGAGGTTGAGGGAGAGGTGTGGACAACAGCCCTGCCACAACCTACTAGCACTCTCGTCGTGTCTCGAACTGTAGGTTAACGATTACCTAGTTCGAGAGGACCCACGATGCCGTGAGGCAGACTGTAACAGTCACTCACAATGATTCTAAGGGGCGTGCAATAAGGTGGGGGCCTTATTCCTTAGAAACCCTTAGTCTCCCACAAGTTCACCTGGCGGAGTGTTGACTCCAAGGGTTATTTATGTCTACCAATCAGTCAAAAGGTGAGTGGCACCCTTGGATCATGTGGTGCATCCTGAAGGGCACGTCGTGCAAAAGAAACAAAAGAGGCGAGTGGCACCCTTGGAGCACATGGTGCATCCTGAAGGGCACGTCGCACAAAAGAAACAAAAGAGGCGAGTGGCACCCTTGGAGCACGTGGTGCGTCCTGAAGGGCACGTAGATTTGATGATGTTAAAGGAATGAACCTAGATGGCCCTAAGATAGACAACACATTAAGAAATTTTAAAACAACTTCCCTAATTAAATGTCGCCTAGTTCAGAATCTAAGTTCTAAGTCTAAAACTTCTCTAGGGGTAAAATTTTGTCTAACCTTAAGAAAAATACCATATAAAAATAAAATAATAAAATTTAAACTAAAAACCACTTAATTAATAGTTTTGGTCTTCATAAAATTTGGGGGTAAAATGAAGAGAGTAAGAATTTAATTAAAATCAGTGGATATAAAATTTCAAGAAGAAATTAATTTATTTTAACTTTTGATAATTTCAAAAGGTACTAAATTAATAATAAAAGTAAAAAGAGGATAAATTGCACAACTATCTTCTCTAGCTCAAATAAAAAAAAAGGATGAAGGAACTGTAAAAAATAGGAATTTAGGGAAGGGAGGTAACCTAAAGAGGGAAAGAGGGGAACTCATGGTAAAAAGCAAGAAACCAACTTAGGAAAGAATCGGCATTTAAAGAAACTTCTAATTTTGAATTGATTTAGCAATTTCTTTTTAGGGAAGTCTTTTAAAACCTGTAAGGGAATCTAGGGACACCTAGGAGTAAATTTAGGAGTAACTCTAGGTGGGTGAGGGAAATGAGACAATAAATAAATTAAAGAAAATAATTCTTAGAGGAAAGTGGGGGATGGATGACACTTGTACAAAGGAGAATTTTTAGAAGATTTTTATTAAAACTTAAAATTTAATGAGATTTAGGGAAATAATGGAAGTTCTAAAATTATATAAAAGAGAGGGAGGAGAAGGAAGAAGGGGATCGACTATTAGCGTAACGTTACGCTGTCGGATTAGTGACTTGACTGATTTACTTGTGGGAGTTGAGATTTCCCAGCTCCGAGAGGAGTGGTAGCTCGGCATTGCGAGGCGAGTTGGGAGCTAGACGTACCATCTGGATAGTGTGTGACCACTTTGCGGCTCGGGGGGCTACGGGGGAAGAAGATTACCCCTAGCATTGGCTGGGAGGTGCCGGTGAGGTATCGACGGTTAGCGAGCGGGAGCGACACGGAGCGTGCGGACGTCATTCGAGGTGGGCGATCAAGCAACGGTATGCTCTTCATTTCTGTTGGTAGATGGTATTAGGACTTATGCTTGGATCTGCTTGCTTATTGGAAAGGTTGTTGAAACTCCTGAATTCATTTAACGATTTGCTAGTTGTTTAATTTTATATAACATTGTTGAAACTCTTGAATTCATTTAACGATTTGCTAGTTGTTTAATTTTATATAACGTTGCTGAAAATCTTGATTTCATTCAAGTTTGTTGAAACCCCGATTTCATTTAGCAAATGCATTATGTGGTCACTGTAAATTCTAGCCTTGTGTCTGCACCACTCATCTGGAAAATTCGTTTTGTAATGGTTATTGCAAATTCATTCTGGCAAATTCGTTTTGTAATGGTTACTACAAATTTGTTCTGGCAATGTGTCCTGGCAATTTTGTTTTGTAATGGTTGCTGCAGGTTCGTTCTGGCACTGTGTTATGGCAAATTCATTTTGTGATTGGTTACCACCCCTTTTTTTTTATTTATTCCTTTACCTATGACTGCCCTTACACTTATGCCTGAGTTCTCCTGTCAAGTTTGCGTCCCAAATAATATTGTAAATGTGAATTAACCATATCAAGAGAGTGAGGTCGCGAGTTGTTGGGATGGGAGTGTGTCTGTGAAATTTATTAATTATTATTTAGTTTTGGTAGTAAACCCTCACACCTTGCCAAAAATTCATAAACTAAGAGAGCATAGATCGGCCTTACCTTAACGGCATTTTGCATGGCTAAATCATGGACACTGTAATTATGATGGCAGTTTCTATGGCATAACGTAGATTTAGCATATTATTTCTGTCATTGATTGTGCAACGTTAACCTTCTTCGTTAATGATCTTTTTATCTTGGTTCCCTGGACACAACCATTATCCCTTGGTTGTCTTAATATAGTCACATTCTTATGAATTTAGGCAAGCCTCTTGATATACAGTTGATCAACAGGCAAGTTAATTCCTTATCTATATTATTGTTATCGGAAAAATGTACAGTTGTAGCTTAATAACCAAGACCCTGTATCATTGGGAGCCTGCGAATTGCACCTTTTTACATTAAGTTTTTTTTTGCCAGAGTAAACATGTGGTGGTTAAGTAATTATTTATGATGATGACATCTGCATTTAGTATAGTCAATTGTAGGGGTTAATATGTACTTTATACAACTAATAATAAATTATTATTATAGAGGAGATGCTCATGAAATTCTTATGCTTATGTGTAGATTATCAACTACTCAACTTTAGTTAAATCATGATATATAGCATATACATTTGTACACAATTTGTAAAAGTATCTAATAATAAATAACTCCTTGTTAAAGGTTAGATTAGTAATTAATGTTGTCAATTCTTTGATCATGCATACTACCTTGTGGTGTAGCCCAATAAATAATTGAATGATAGTATGTAACCCCTTCCACAACTTGATAAAGGATTGATTTGGAAAAACAATGAAATTACTTTAAAAATTGGGTAAAAGTCCAATGTCTATTCATACTCATAGTTATTGAACGTGGATTGTATGTAATCTAGAAACAATAAAATAATCAAATGTAAATAATAAAGGGTGATGTGGAATGTGTAGAAGGACAAAATGTGGTACTACCAAATGTAATGTCTTTTAAGCTAAGTACTATCTCTGCTTTTCTACCTTGTCATCCTTGCAAGTGTTGAGAACATGCCTCATTCAGTTCTAATTAAAGATATTGCAAGTTTTTAATGAATGGCTAGTTTATAATTGACAGACTAGATAGATTTTGATTAATGATTACTTATACGTTTTTATTAAATCCCATCGAACTTTAGAATTGCTTAGTAATGTTCATTAAATGTCAATTTATATGATACTATGTTGTCCCTTGGAATTTAGAACTACACATTAAATTCTGTTTAAGACTAAATTAGATCGTACCTTAATGATACTCTGCATTTTAGACATATTAAGTTGTTGCCTATTTTATTGCCATTATACATGGGTGTACACATTTTTGCTTGGTCTGCTTGTGTCAGGCAGGATGTAGACACGTCCATGTTCCTCAGATCAGTCGCCAACCCTGAGACCTTAAATGGTTAAAATCGATGGGAACCTGGGCTTGAGCGTTGCTTATGTGTCTTGGAGGTCCTAACCATTGCAGGGTAGGACGGGCGGGTAGTCGGTCTTATTATTTTGTTGGTTGATTGTTGTTCATTGCTGGCAGATGTTGATGTGTGTCTTAGACCCTTATGTTGATATCGCAGTTGCATGTGTCATGATTCATCGTCATGTGGCGTCACAGAGTATAATGTCTTGTCACCCTTGTACACACGCACACACAAAAGAAAAAAATTGCACTTGTTATAAGAGGTTGTCGTCGTAAGAGGAGGGTCATTATAAAGGATTATAGTGGCAAGTTGGTCTTTGATCTAACAATTATGAGTAAAAAGGAGACTTAGAGAGGGGAATAAATTTCATTCATCATTATGAGTAATGAGGGATATTTTTCAATATAGTTTGTAATAGGGACTATTTTTTGTTGGGGAGAAGTGTCCAAATATTGGTGTACCCTAGGATCATCAAGGGATTTCTCATCTATGTACAAGAATTTGGATGTGAATTATTATTATAAGAATAACATTTTGTAGTAGTGTCCTTTGGAGCCTTATAATACTTGCACTAACATGTGGGATGAGAGGAGGGATCTAGATTATTGGGATTAGCTTCATGCATTGTTTAATAAGAACTAGGATTTTGACTAGGGATAGCAATAAGGTTAGGATTATGGAAATGAATGAAGTGAGGGATCGTTTCTAATTTATTTTCCACAATGAAGATATGGATAAAGACTTTGTATATGGGGATTCTCTAAAATAGTTATACTTCTTTATAAAAAAAACTACAAGTAAACCAAAATTATATTTAAAATATCTACAAGTAAACCAAAACA
>JZKD02S1354809.1:156997-182388 GCA_000966675.3 Picea glauca | reverse complement strand
CTTTATAATAAGGTCAACATCTTTATAATAAGGTGATCATATGTGTAGATGATCAACATCATGACGACATAGATAACATCTTTATAATAAGGTCATATGTGTACAAATGTTTTCTATATATAATAACTACATATATACCTAACATAAGTTTAGGGTTAGTGTTTATGTATCTTATTAGTCCCTGCTAAAGTAGTGAATATAGCAATCAATTACTATCATTTCACCGATCAAGGTTGAATTTCAAGAGCAATTCCATATCTTTATCAATGAAAAGAGAGAGAGAGATTATAGCTACAATTGAAGGGAAAAAGGTATGTGGATTCCATAAACCTAGAATATTATGGAATCCACATACCCTTTTCCATAGATTACACTAACTAGATCCAAAAACCAAAGATATGAAATATGGTACTACACATATTATAATATATTATCAAGGAAAAAACAAGCTAAATGCAATTTGGACATTTGAAAAAAAATTTACAAGTTAAATGAGTACATCAATAAAAATTAACATACTAACCTTGCAAGTTCAAAATCCAAGCTATGTAGATCAAGAATTGGATTTGTTCAACTGGTGGGTGACAGAAAAAATAAACAGCTCAAACAAAAGCCAAGAACAGTGTCGCAACTATAGAAATTGTGTTGCAAAGTCTCTTAAAGTCATGTATATATAGATAAAATAGTCAACTAGTCGTTAACACCGACCAATGAGATAGGCAAAAAAAATTTCGCTATTGCCACAAAAGTTCGTCGCTATAACGACAAAAATCAAGACTAGGTTAAAATAATATTTTCGTGGATATTGCGATGAACTTTCATGGCAATATCGATGAAAATCTTGCTCTGTTTAAAAAATGATGAAACTAGTGGAAGCGTGGAAACTTTTTGTGGAATAATCTGCCCATATGTAGTAGTGTAGGTTTATATGAAGCATAATCATGGTTTTGGTTTCTTTCTTTTATTTTTTAGTTGATGTGCCTTGTTGTAAGTGAACATAATCCATAAAAATGTACCGTTAAATTTTGTCCATGGAAAATGTTCAGTGTTTTTTTCTAAAACAATATTTTCCGATTTTTATTTCACTTTTAAAGTATTTTGTCCAAATTCTATAGGGCTTTTTGTTTTTTTGATTTGATGTTGTGTAAGCATTCATGCGTCATCCCAATGGCATCTAGGATCTGTCTGTCCTTCAAGAAACCCAATTGTTTAGCTGACAAATCCATCGAGAGGATAGGTTTGATTATGTTGGATATCACCTTGGAAATCAGTTTATAACAAATATTACAAAGTGCAATGGGTCTAAAATCCCCGAAGGTCTGAGGAGAGTTCTCCTTAGGGATCAACGCTAGGAAGGTCAAAATTAGAGATCTTTGTATCTTACCTTTGATTATGGAATCTTCGACTAGTTCTAACAAATCATCACCAACCACTTCAAAAAATAGAGTAAACAACTCAACAATGCAGCCATCCGGGCCCAAACTTTTATCTTTGGAAAATAGACGTAAGATATCCCAAATCTCCTGCTTAGTGACAGGTCTATCTATGTGTACATTATCTTCCATAGTTACAAAATGTTGGAAAATTCTGGCTAAGTTAACTTGATCCACTAGTGTGCTAGAAGTATCTGTGGCACACAATTGTTTGAAATATACAGAAGCCTCTTTTTTTATTGCCTCTTGACCTCTAATGTCTTACCAGTGTCATCATCTATCTACCATATATGCTTTTGATTTCTTCTGGCACTCGCAAACTTATGAAAATATTTGGTATTTCGATCACCACACTTTATCCATATAGCACGGCTCTTTTGTCACCATTATTCCTCTTCAATTTTAAGGATATCATTTCGCTCAGTTTCTAAATCTTTCAAATGTAATTCTGAAGCAATGTCCAACCCATCTCTCGAAAGACCAGAATATCCCACCCTTATTTCCTCCTCCAGAGTTTCCAACTTTTGTATCTTTTCACGTCGTCTATGCCTCACCCAAAATTTAATTCGGGCCTTAAGTGTCTTTAATTTCCATACAAATCTGTGTTGGATATCCAATTCCTCCAGAAATACAGTATCCTTCCAAACTTCTTTCACTATCGTAGAAAATTCAATCTCTACCATCCAAGATGGATTTAACTTAAACAGGTAGGCCACTGGTACATGTGATAAGTCAAATTTCACTATCACTTGTGCATGGTCAGATATGAAAGAGACCTCAACCCAAGACCAATACGTTCCCTCATCAATCAATAATATTTCCACAGCCATATGCGGTCCAACCTTTTAGCAATACCTGCACCCCCAGCTCTGCCATTCCTCCACGTAGGTACCAAGACATCCGGTACCAAGTTGACCAGCAGTTGATCCTTGATCATAGCTTTAAAATAGTTGGCATGTTTATCCAGTTGTGCTGTTGAACCCCATACCTCATCCACACCTGTAGTAAAATTCAAATCTCCTGCAAGTATCAAGTTTTTAGCAGCAAACAATCCTTTTGCCGCCAACCATTTCCCAAAATAGAAGTCTCTCACTACAAGGACCATAAACATTAAGTAAATTAACAACTCTGTGATTTTCTAAGGTAATGCCCGAAAGTAAAATACCCCCACCACAAAGTGCAGGATCCAGAACAAAATTGTTGGCGTCTCAATTCACCAGAAGTCCACCCGATTTACCCACCAAACTAACAATACATAGATACCAGCTAGGAACAAATTTTAGCATAAACTGACGAGCCTTGTCCTTAGCGACAAGTGTCTCTTGTTAAAAAATAATGGCAGGTTTGACTTTTGAAATCAATCTATGCATAGAGGCATATTTCAGGGATCCTCCCACCCCTCTGATGTTTAGTTAGAGTAGTATCATATTTTATCCCCTGCAGGGGATTTTAATCCTCTGAGCGCCCCAGTGTCATAACTAGTAGAAATAGTGGGCTCAAGTGTAACAGGAGGGAGGGAGGCTTTCTTGTGAGCACTTCTCGTATTTATTGGCGAAGTCTCAAAACCCAATCCTCTAGACCAAGCATAACTAGGCCCAACCTCCCCATTACCTTTCCCCTGTTGGAAAGACAGTTCAATAGGAAACGAAGGGGTAATAACTGAATTTCCTTGAAAAGTAAAAAATGTAACGGGATCCCCCACCTCACGGAGTAGAGGCACCATTGAATCCAGAGTCTCGGGTAGAGTACAGTCATCTGGGTCATCCTCCCTAAATCCAAAGACTATATAGGTTTCCTTAACCCCCTCCTCATCCTCTAAGAAAGTATCCTCCGAATGAATAGTAGAACCAGGAGTGATGGAACCCGTCCCAAGTAAGGTACTAGTAGTGGTGGGAAAATAAATCCTAGACTCCTCCCGAGAAGGGGTTACTCGAGGTGGATCCACCAAAGTGTTAGCCCTCGAGTGACAAGGTGCACAATCCTCTAAGCCCAGGGAGACAGTCTTAAAAGTCAGCAAAGGTAAGCAGGGCAGTTCAAGCGGACCAGTCTCCAGGCGAGTAATAGCATCTAGAACTATATTTTCCAAAGAGTTAAGTGAGTGAAATAAGACAGGACAAAAGGATCTGAGTTTACCTGTGAGGGTATCAAAATCTGAGGTAGGTGGAGAGTCCAGCATCCCGAACAAAGATGTATCGCGGCCAATGGAATCCATAGAAGACGAGTCACATCTTGGTATTTTCCGGAGACAAGTATTTTCTGACTCCTCCTCCTCCACAGTTCCCTGGGAGGTGTTTCTCAAATGTTCAGTCCTACAACAAAGTGTGCAACGGAAGGGAAGACCTAGATAATCCAGCCTCTGTGTATACAACTAGTCTCTCCACTGTATATCCAATGTCTCCAACAACCCCAAGTGTATATCCACCTCCACTAATATCCTTCCCAGTTTTATGTCATGTGCACCAAGTGCGTGTTCATCCACACCAATAAAATGACCAATAGTATTCCCTATCGCCATTAGTGCCTTTACACTCCAAAAGTTGAGTGGGAGACCAGGTAAAAGTACCCACAGGTGTCTATACTGAAAATTGTCATGTGCAAGGTCAAAAGAGATCCTCCAACGTTTAAGCATAATGCTCCCACCATCATAAGGCCACAATCCCTCTAAGATCTTAGCAAGCATCCTTCAGCGAGTGAAATTTGAAACCAAACCAACCACGTGTGATCCGGATTATTTTCGGCACGAAATGAGAGCAGAGATATAATAAATAAATGCATAGAGATATCATGGATATCCAATAACATAACAAAAATGTATCAGAGATGCAACCATAAACATGGAGATACAGTAATACACGATTTCTATTAATGAAAGAAATGTACAAACTATAAAAATACAGAGTGAAAGACTCGCTAGAATGGTGGCAGTTTATCTCTGAGAAGAGATGTGATGGCTACTCGCATTCGCAAGAAGATGATTACAATGAGGCTCTAAAGGCCTTTTTATCATAAAGAAAATCCAAAACCCTAACCTCGAAAGATGAAAAGCCAACAACTTTGTGGACTCTGTTTTGGGTAGTTTGGTGTATCAATTTCCTGGGGGCGTAACTTTGGCATACGATCTCCATTTGGGGTGCACGATAGCTTGTTGGAAAGATCTATCCGAGGAATACAATTGTTGACAAAAATATGCTAATAGCTTACTACTGGTAGATGCCCAAAAATGTCGTTTAGGGCCTCAAAACAGCTCCAAAAGTTCAAGACCTGAAAAACTGCCAAAAATAGTAAATTACCAAAATTGTCAGAAAACTGTTTTGAGACAGTTGGAAAAGGTGGTTGGCCACCGATATCCACCTGGATCAATGTGGGAGATAAAATACCTTCAGAACATATCCCAAAATGGGAAACTCGTGTGTCTTTACCCAGCTAAAAGGGGGTGTGTTACACCTCCGACAATAAGAAAACCTCCCAACCAGAGAATTCAGCGCTACGGTAGCTTTTTCCTCCAAGTCGAGATCATCCCCCAGAATAATTTTCCTTCTAGTTCGGTTAGGAGGCCACGGTTTCTTAGCAATAAATATTTGAGGAACCGTCTTAGGAGAAGTTACCACAGTGTTGCCAGCGGGATGTGTTAGTCCATTGTTAGGACGCTGGCGGAAATCTCTAACCACATTGCAAACAACAGGATCCTATGCAAATCAACCCAAAATATGACTAGCAAAAGGTGGTAAGCCCTTTCGGCAAGGTGGTGAAGAGTCCGAAAGAGGTGACGGTTCTGAGGGAAATAACTTTCGAGCAATGAGGTGTCCTGAGTTTAAATGCGAAGTGGGTGGATCAAAGAGACCCTCCCTCTCCTAGGCCTCCTCGTCAGCCGCACTCATAAGTGCGTTGATGGCCTCCTCTGTCATGGAAGCTCACTAGAAACAAGTAGAATACGCCACCTAGCTCCCACAGTAATATCCTCGGGGGGGGGGGAGAAACCAAAGTAGCCATGAGTCCAGAAAATAATAGGGTTCGCCAATATACACAGTAAATGCAGTCAGAGTAGAGGACAAGTTAATATCAACTATGTCAAATCCTGAAGTAAATGGAGTGGCAGAGGGTTAGTATATAACGAAACCTCTAGTTTGGTGCCATTTTGACCCCACCAGACAAGTATAGTAGAAGAGACAACTGCTAAAATACCTAAGGGTTCCTCCAAAATATAAAAGAAGTGTAGCTAAACTAGAAGGAAGCTGGCTGCCAACAACTACACCAGTGGGAAAGCACCCAAATCCTCTGAGAATCTCATGATACATCAAATGTATCTAGTTGGGTAGTTTCCAAAAAACATAAGATGCCTAGTAGCAATGTCCAGCTTCGAGCCTGTCATTGCTAACCTTGATGTCATGTCCAATGTCCATGTAATAAATGCTAACATTAGTTAATAGGGCCTATTTAATAAATGTGAATAAGTCAATCAGTAAGAAGACCTAAAATAAGCTTCTGCTTCTAGAAAGATCTTCCTCTTGAATGTTCTTTAGAATATAGAATTAGTATAAATAAGAGTAGGAGGCATGAGAAATCTTTGTCTTGAGAATTATTGCAATAGAACGTTATTCTGCTAGAGGTTGCCTCCTTGAAGAGGAAAGTAAACATTGCTTCGTATCAATAAATGTATTATTTTTTGTTGTGGTTCTCTACATTTTATTGTTTCGCTGGTATTTTCTACAGTATTTATGTTTTCTGCTTAATATAATAGATTTGGTACCTTTTTTCCACTGGAAACTCACCCGATACTTCCCCACTTTGCGGATGATATGGGATGCTAAACCGCGACCCCAAGGACACAAGGCTCGAACCCGTGACCTCTCCCTGAACCGAGAGAGTGTAAACGCGTCTTACCATCTGTGTTATCCCATGGGACTATTAGATTTGGTACCTGACAAACCTTGAGTTCTCTTAATCACATCAATACCAAAAACATCTTTATTTCAAAGTTACTCAATAATATGTGATTATTGTCCCAATCACATTTTGCATTCTCCTTCATGTAGGGCATTGGAAATTGCATAAACTTCTCATGTTAAGGGAGGCATGGGTTATGAGAATATATTATACGCTATCTTATAGTGATAATTTATCATGAACAACAAAACTAATGATTTGAAAAACAAATATTTTATTTTGTGGTTTCAAGAGAATAAAGAGTGACCTTCTCAAATTTCTAATATAGAGAAAGCTTGGCTAAGGAATTGAAGCCCTAATTTTATTCATTTTTCATCAACACGATCATTAATCAAGGATGGGTATTTATACATTTTATATTTTTGTATAAGTGTGTTTCTAAGACTTCGTTTATACGGAGAATAACTCTCATAGTCTTGGCCTCTTCCTTTTATTTTCCAATTGGTGCACATTGTTGTTAAGTGCACTCTACAAATTAGTATCAGTGACCACAATATAGGGTCGTAGCATCGTCATTATCTTCTAGTGCATTTTTTTGAGAAAAAAAATTCAAGTCCAGACGATGCAAACCGCATTGCCAGTGAGTGTATCATGATTTGTATCAATTTTGCATTGACTCTATGTCATTTTTTTGTATAAGCACTCTAAAAATAGTTATCAACTTAATAAGAACTGCAACCTCAAAACAAAAACTCTAACCTTAAAACCCCATATTTTTTAATGAAAAAACACCAGAAACAATCTCAAAATAAAAATAAAGATAATTTTCATAATACATATTTAATCCAAAATTATAATTACGACTTCAAAAATATAAAAAATAAAATAAAATAAATAAATAGAAAAAATATATTTATATTTCATTCTGCAATTGTGATGATGATTTTGCATATTGAATGTTAAGTCGTTATAAGCCCTAATTAAATAAAAATAATATTGTTGGACGGCTCATGTCAAGGATTGCATTAATAAAATGAACTTGGAATCATTTGGGAATTAAATATTCCCAATATGATTTTGGAATGTTCAATGAAATTCAATAAAATGAAGTTGGAATCATTTAGGAATTAAATATCACCAATAATGATTTTGTGAAGCATGACTAGAATGTAAGGACAATGCAAGGCAACATGTAGTGGATATCATGATTTTGAAGGAGAGTCGTTGACTTTTTTCTTAGTGCTGAACAAGATTCGTTGGATCAAATCATATTTTTTTTATTATATATATTTTATTTCTTAATTGTGTGGTGTAACATGTTTAAAGAATTTTTTTTTGGATCAAATCATATTTTTTTTATTATATAAATTTTATTTTCTTGTTTGTGTGTTGTAACATGTCTAAAGAATTTTTAAAAAGCATGGAATGTCTCAAACGCGTTATTATTAGTTTTCTTAATTGATTAATATTAATGTTGAATTGGTTGAATTATTTTTTTATATGAATGTGGATGGGTTATAGGTTTTTTTTAATAATGATTTCTATATTATAATTATAATGTGATATTTTTTAAATATATCTATAAAATTTATTATTAAAACAAATCTTATATGCAAAGTATAAATTAATATTTTTATTATTAAAAAAAAATCTTATATGCAAAGTTAGTTCAAAGTATATTATAGTAATGTCTTGGTCATTGTTGTTGATGTGTATAGGTTGTGTATGTATTAGCTCAAAGTATATTATGGTAATGTCATTGTTGTTGATATGTATAGGTTATGTATGTATTGGTGTATGCAATGTTGTGTTATTTAAAGTAATTTGATTTTGTTAAGGTTAATAAAATTTAGAAAAAGTATTTTTCATATGAATGTGGGTGGGTTATAGGTTTTTTTTAATAATGATTTCTATATTATAATATAATATTTTTTAAATATATCCATAAAATTTAAGATTAATAAATTAATATTTTTATTATTAAAAAAAATTCTTATATGCAAAGTTAGTTCAAAGTATATTATAGTAATATCTTGGTCATTGTTGTTGATGTGTATAGGTTATGTATGTATTAGTTGAAAGTATATTATAGTAATGTCTTGGTCATTGTTGTTGATATGTATAGGTTATGTATGTATTGATGTATGGAATGTGAAGGGAGCAATAACACTTCAATTCTATCAATCAATTAGAAATGAGAAACACAAATATTTTTATTATATCCAAAAATATATATTTGTTTTTCTATATTAAACATTACATTGTATATACAAATTTATGGTAAAAGGCAAATTAATGTCACATCAAAAACAAACTCATTGCTAGAGTCCCATAACAGGGACTAATAATGCAATAAGTTCATTATTTTAATAAAGGCTTGAATCTTTCATTATTTTAATAAAGATTTGAGTATTTCATTAAGAAAGAGGTAAAGGAGATCCTCAAAATAAAAAAAATAAAAAAATTGATTATAAAACCATATTAATAATGCAATAAGTTCATTGTTTTAATAAAGGTTTGAGTCTTTTATTGCGAGGTAAGGGAGATCCTCAATTATGGTTATGAAAATTGAATTCAAAATGTTATATGATTTAAAATATGATAGTGAGGTAAGAGATCTCAATTATGATTATGAAAATTGAATTAAATTTGCATATGGAAATATTTTGGTTAGTTGTATTTTAAATGTTATATGATTTAAAATATGATAGATAGTTTCAGTTAATTTTCAAAAAAATTGATAATTCTAAATTATTAATACTATTGTATAAGTTATGGATTGATGATAGTAATATTATATGAAAATTGAATTAAATTTACATATGGAAATATTTTGGTTAATTATATTCCAAATGTTATATGATTTAAAATATGATAGATAATTTTAGTTAATTTTCAAAAAGTTTGATAATTCTAAATTATTAATACTATTGTATAAGTCATGGATTGATGACGGTAATACTATTGTACAAGTTATATGATTTAAAATATGATAGATAATTTTAGTTAATTTTCAAAAAGTTTGATAATTCTAAATTATTAATACTATTGTATAAGTCATGGATTGATGATGATAATACTATTGTACAAGTTATGGATTGATGATGGTAAGCTTTTGGACCATTTCCTAATTTTCTTATAATTATATCATTTTAGATTTTTTTTTCATGAATAGTGGTCAATGAATGAAGATGGGTATGGATTGATGATGTAGGTTTTTAGACCATTTTCTAATTTTCTTATAATTATATCATTTAAATTTTGTTGTTTTCTTGAATAGTGGTTAATGAATGAAGATGAGTACTTATATTTTTAGATATTTGTATAAGTGTGTATGTGACACTTTAGGTTTATATAAAGTATAATCATAGTTTTGGTTTTTTTTTAAGTTGATTTTCCTTATTGTAAGTGAACATAATTTAAAAAATGTAGGGGTTAAATTCTATCATGGGATAATTTTTAGTGTTTTTTTTCAAAAAAAAAAAAAATTAATTTTTATTTCTTTTCTAAAGTTATTTTATTTTACTTAAAAAAATTGCCAATTTTTTTTAGAAACTATATAAAATTATTAGAAATTTGAATATTTTTACAAAATATTATCAAACATTTAATGGTTGGCATTTTAAGAAATAGTAAAATTGGTGAGGAGTTTTACACTCTAAGGTAAGTATGGATCCTTAAAATTCCCCCTCATGTAATCTTTCTGAATATTTTTCTAAACATATTGTACATCACATCACATAAATGGAATAGATCATGTTTTAGTTCATAAATGTTGTTGTAGTGGGGTAAGGGAGATGTGTAATTCCTTCCTTTCCCAACATGAAGTTGACATGTGAATTTTCAAAAATATTTAAATGTTGAACATAAATAAAATATTTCAATGTCCACCTTAAGTAAAATATTTTTATATCAACTTACACACACATATTGATGTATGTATGTGTGTAAAGCAAATTAAAAGTAAACATGTTGATAGATAGATAGAAATTGAAAGTAAACAATTTCTTATGATTAAAACATTTCAAGACTATGTTGCTTACTATGAGAAGCTACATGTGTAATTCATTTTTTTTAACCCACTTCATAAAAAAAAAAGACTTTTGTTATTATTCAAGGATTATAAAAATTGATTATAATGCAATATTAATGATGTAATAAGTCATTTTTTTGACAAAGATCTAAGTCCTTCATTGTGAGGTAGAGAAAACACACCTCAGTTATGGTTATGTAATTATTTTTTTGTTTGTTAGAAATGTTCGTCACTTGCAGGGGCATTTAAGTTGTCAAAATCACTTGGGGATCGCACCCCGCATCAACCCTTAACATGATTGGATTTTTGGGTGTCTCCTTCTGACTAAACACACCCTAAGGATATTGCAATCAGATTAGCTAACAAACGAAACTCAAAGCTTAACCAATTAAACTAGCGGGAATTGACATGGTTATGCAAACTGAATTAAATTTCCATGTACAAATTGTTTTAACAAAGTGCATTCAAAATGTTATGATTTAGATCATTTTTATTTAAAATATGAAACATTGTTTACAAGTAATAATTTTGAAAAAGTTTAATAATTAATTTTATGGCATCTTCATTAATTTGGTATAATTTGATCAATTTTTTTTTTTTTAAATAGTTTGAATTTGTTTAAATAACTATTTTCATATCTCTTTTTTATTTTAAATAGTTTGAATTTGTTTAAATAACTATTTTCATATCTCTTTTTTATTTTAAATAGTTTGAATGTGTTTAAATAACTATTTTCATATCATTTTTAGTTGTGATGATGAAGGTGTTTACCATTTCATCTTCAGTAAGTTAATATGTTACAAAGTTAGTCATATAAGCACTATGTTGAATATAGAAATTGAGAAAGAAAATGAGAAATCATAAAAACATATAAAATTTATAATATTGATCATCTCATAAATTATTAAAATAACAATATGTAGAATTGGTTACATCAAAATCAAAACATTACTTGGGAAGTTACAATAAGTTACAATAACATTTTATTTTTTATTTTTTAGTAAAGAAAAGTCAACAATGACATGTGAAATTTGCCACATCTTACTTTTAGAAAAATCCATATTAAATGTTTTTTTTTTTTTAGTTTTTTTTGGTATTTTAAAAATAAATCTAAAGAGATTTATTTCCCATCCATGACCTCTTTGATGAGAAACATTGAATAACTTTATAAAATAACCTCTTTGACCATAAACATTGAATAACTTTATAAAAATATAGTTAAATGTTTTTTAGAATATCATTTTTATAATTAAATATGATGGAAATGAAAGTGTCAATTCATTAAGGTTTTTGTTAACGAAGAGAACTTCATAAGTAATTATATTATGAAATTGAGCAAAGTTGTGTCTTATAATATTAATTGTAGATTGAGTTAAAAGAAAATGGTGTTCATCCTTAATTTCAATTATATTACACATTTTATAAACTTTCTTATTCTAAAATAATTTTGGGTTAGTCAAACAACTAATTTCACTATAAAAATGATAAACATCGATCATGCTTTTGAAAATATTAATTTTTTATTTTAATCTCATAATATGTGTGGGGAATAATTTTTATTTTTTACACCCACAAACCGCATCTAAGAAATGCATTTTTGTAGGTGTACCCAAAAGATTTAAATATGATTGGTCAAGCTTCAAGGAATAAAATTGACACTTTATTCATATCGTTCAAAGGAGTCATTTTTTCACATAAAATACTCACAACAATCGACTTGACATTTTAACTACCCAAAGGGCTTGCATATCCTTTATTTCCCTAGGAATATGTTTGTTTTAATGTTTTGCATTAATCTATATGTTTTAGATATTTATATTAAATTAAGTAATTCATTTAGAAATTTATATTAAATTAATTGATTAGAAAACTTGAAATGTTTGAAAAGAAATATAAGCACACCTTCCTCTTAAAAGATATAATAAAATAAACAATGATTAGAAAAATATTAAAGAAACAATGACTAGAAAACAAATTTATATTAAATTAATTGAGTAAATAATTTGAAATGATTGAAAAAAAAATTAAGCGCACTTTCGTAGCAAGAAAAAATTTAAGCACACTTTCTTAGTAAGAAATAGAATGAAGAAAATATAAATATAAATATCATATATTAAATCATATTTATGTGTTTTGAAATTGTTTCTACTATATAAATATATATTATTGTTTGTTAGAAAATGTTTTTTTTGTAGAGTTAACATTTTTAATTATTGGTTAAAAAACCACAACTCAGGGATATTTAAGTTGTCAAAATCACTCGGGGATCGTACTCGGCTTGAGTCGTACCAATTCTTAATATGGTTGGATTTTTGGGTGTCTCCTCTAGACTAAACTCACCGTAAGGGTATTGAACTCGGATCGCCTAGAAAACGAAACCCACACCTTAACCGATTGAAGCTAGAAGGAATTGACTACTACATAAATGCTTATCTATATAAAAAGTTTTATTTTAAAATTGACTAAGTGCCTCTCTTTATAAATAAACTAGTTTTAATGAATAATTCATTAATCAAAACACTACCAACACGATTCTCTAAATGTATTCATGGTTCCTTCCTAGCCAAAACATACCATAGTTTATTAAAATCATACGGAAAGGCATCACGAAAAACATACCAACATTTGTTAAAAGTTCTAAGAAAAGGCACCACAAAGATATGAGGGATTTAGTCTACAAAATTGAAATGTAATCCAAAGCAGAATGTGAACTAAGCAAATGTAATGTAGAGAAGAACATCAAATAAGTATTGATATGGGATGAGGATAGCTTCTCTTCTCGATCCATAATTGAGGGACTGGGAGTCCACATAACTCACTGACACAGATTCATACCACATAATTTAAATGGTTACTGATTTGCAATTCAAATGTGTTGACATATTAATTGAGTCTTTGTTTACACATTATGAATTAAGTGTTTGAGCATGAAATCCAAAGTGTCAAGGTCTTGGGTAAGATGCCAAATTGCTTGGGATTAAAGGTTGTTTTGTTTTAATTGTCATTGAACAGTTTGCACTTCTCCAATAGAAACCCTAGTGTTCAGTCAAATTCCCAATTACACAGTTATACAAAGAACGGGTCACATACCAATACAACATTGGGTTCGTTTGGTTGTATCATGGTAATGCTCAACACATACATAGACTCAGTAAATATAATAAATGAAGTTTAGATTGCAAATGATGAGTCAAAATAAAATCCAGATGAAGAAATTTGTAATGCCCCCGACCATCAACCCACTTGCCAGGTAATGCTACTACGCAGAATAACACACACACACACACACACACACACACACACACATGAATTTAAATGACATAACACATTTAAATAAATAGTACAGAGTAAACACAGGATTACTGCTAACATACAAAAGTAATGGAAGTAACAATAATTCATAATTGCAACGAAATACATGATAATACTGTAAGCATCACAGACATGCATTTTAATTGAAATTAAACACAGGCATATATTTATCTTTGAAACTGTATTAACTCCACCAACTTCATGCAGACCTTCCACAAACCTCCCAGCCTTAGACCACGCTACTCGTCACGCTCAGCAGTGGGTCACCCCCGAGCTGGGACCAAGCTCCACCCAAGGAAATGGAATCCTAGACTAGGCTGAAGTTACAGGAAAATTGCATAGAGCAAGCAGAAGGATTCTCTCCAGGAGCCTTCTTACGCCCACTACTCACGGACTCTCATTCCCCACATGCTTGTTCCACCTGGGAGTATACACCTTCACAAGCACAGTCCATCAGTTCTTCAACTCCCTCTCTCGGTCTCGGCAGCAGGCCGGATCATGAATTCTCATAGCTCTGTAGCTGGTGTTGGACTCTCTCTAGGAGAAAACCACTTCCCAGCAGACTCTCTCACCTAGAGAAAGTTGCTCACAAGCCTAACAACCTTCCTCTTTTACCACAACCACCTCCCTCACTTGGAGAGAGTGTTGCACACAGGCCTGACAACCTACTTCTTCAGCTCCCTTCCATCATAAGGAAGACAACAATAAGCTCAGCAAGGAACAGACGATGGTGGAAAGCCACACTCATACAAGGAACTGCAAGGCCACAACATCAAATAACTATGATACACACGGCACAGATAGAGACGAGATGTTCGGGCTTCATAGAAGGCGTGGGTCGGCTTCACGGATTTGATTCTCATAGGTGCATGGCTATGCAGAGGTCCAACGCAGAGACCAAACGAGTACTTGGGAAAGGATTCCAACGAACTCAGGCGAAGTATCGTGGAATGGGTGCGTGGGTATGCAATTGCATATGCAGAGCCAAACAATTCAGACAGCAGATGGAAGAATGGGGAATGAACCCCCATCACGGTTCAATTCTTGGGTTAAATTGCATGTGCTTAGGCCGACACATGTTGCCCATGAAGTTGCATGCACTCCATCAAGTACACATTCCCTTTTCCAGGAACTTAGGATAAAAGTATATCATTCACACCATTGTTACACATTATGTTTCTCATCCCTATGACCATTAATGATGTAAACCTATATGTTTTCTTCAGAGGGGTTAGTGGCCTGAATTCCTGAAGAAAGAAGGGAGAAGAACTTTGCCTGAGAGAAGAAATTTTATTTTCCTTTGTAAAAAATCTATTAAGGAGGGTTTCTGCAGGCTGCACTATACACAGGGTGCGGATATGCCTGATTTCTGCACCCTGCTCTATAGCTAGGGTGCGGAAATTCCTGTACGTGAGAAAAATGAGCATCTTCTCGATGTTTCTAGAAGGAGAAGCTTCTATGGTGAGGTGGCCTCCGAACGGTTTGGATCTTACTCGCTTTCAAGATTCAGTGGGATCATCCTAACCTCCTCACCTTATCCTCTTCATCTTATAAAAGGAGAGGAGCTCTCATGGAGAAAGTTAGTTGGATTGAGCTTGAGATTGTTAGCTTGGTTAGACTAGCTTTGAGCATGCTTTTCTGATTTCAAGCTCATTAAAAAATGAAACTAGCTTTGAGCATGCTTTTCTGATTTCAAGCTCATTAAAAAATGAAACCAGCTTTGAGCATGCTTTTCTGATTTCAAGCTCATTAAAAAATGAAACCAGCTTTGAGCATGGTTTTTTGATTTCAAGCTCATTAAAAAATGAAACCAGCTTTGAGCATGTTTTTCTGATTTCAAGCTCATTAAAAAATGAAATAGAGCTTACGAGCATAGTTCTTGTTTCTATGTCAAGCTCATTAAAAAATGAAACAGAGGTCTGGGGATTGAACTTGGATTCGTGAGCATAGTTCTTGTTCCTGTGTCAATCTCATTAAAAAATAAAATAGATTTTCCCCTCTCTAACCGATTCAAGTACTTTGTTACGTATAGTATTTGAAGCTTCTTTTCATCCTCATGTGTCGTTGGACGAATCGAAGCTTGGGGTTCAATTCTTTTAGCCTCTAGACTTCATGTTGAAGTTGAGCTACTAGCTTCTTAAGCTAGGGGCTAAGTACCAACCATCCCGGTATAATGCGTTGGGAAGTCTCAAGCATAGTTTCATATGGTTCAAGCTTGTGTAAAAATGAAACCACCTACCTCAAGCGTAGTTTCCTCTGGTTCAAGCTTGTGTAAAAATGAAACCAGGTTCAAGCATAGTTTTGGCTAGTTTTAAGCTTGTGTAAAAATAAAATCTATCCCAAGCATAGTTTTGTTTCGTTTTAAAGCTTGCATAAAAATGAAAACAATCCCGAGCTTAGTCTTTTTTCTTTCTCATGCTCGTAAATACATGAGAATAAGTTACCGAGCTTATTGTTTGTTATTTCTCATTCTCGTAAATCAATGAGAATGTAACTGACTATACTTTTATCACTTTTTCGAAATTGTAAAGGTTATACAAAAAATGAACCCCCTGGAGTTCCCTTTAAGCTCTTTTCAGATTCTCTAAACATGAAAAAATTGTCGAGAGACCTTGTTCTTTTCATGCTTGTAAAAGTATTTGAAGAAAACATTTGATGGGCGATAGATTATCACTTTTTAGGTCTCATCAAATTTACTTATGAAAAAGGAACTTGTGGAGTCCTCTTTAAGTGTTTTTCGGACTCTCTAAACATGAAAAACCCTCGAGTTTTCTCTCTTTGGACTCGTTAAACAAACATCGAAAGGCCCATATGGGACCGAACAATTCCTTCCTAGGGTTCGTTAAACATACTCCGAGGGACTCATCCAAAGGATGATATTACATTACAAGCATATGTTATCCTCCTCGAGCTTGTGTAAAAATAAAGAGGTACTCGCCAGAAATGGTGGGGGAAAAATTGGGAAATAAATGTATCTAAACATGTATTTTATGGAAGAGTCACCTTTGAACATGACACTCTTTTGCTTGCTTTGTGTCTAGGTTGGAAAATATTCTTGTCTCTTGATCATACCCCTTTCTAAGATTATCCATTGGTCCGTGATCCATGTTGTTGAGTCAGTTTTTCCAAGATAGTTGTTGTGTCGTCAATATGTTCAAAAAGAAGTTTAACCCGAAAAGCCTTCTATTGCATCGGCCTTTTCTGCAGTCCTTAAGCCTTCTATTGTGTCAGCTATCCCTAAGTCAGTCCTAAATCACTTATTACTCTGATCTACTTCAAATCTTGTTACCCGTTTCATGTCATTGATGGGGGATACATTAAGGCCCTCCTGTGATGGGTCTTTTCCTGTCAACTTCAACTCATTATCCAGGAATTAGACTTAGAAACTAATTGGTACCTTGGAACTTTCATGCCTCAATGGCAGGTTTCCTCGCTTTTGACAGTGGGTTTTCATTATTGACCCATGATCGGAAGATTCTGCTGAGTGTTCGACCTCAGCTCATTGATTCACATTCGTTGGATTGCACTGGAGTACCTTGGGAGTCATTGACATTAATGGTGATTTTCCCTCGCACTTGTTAATGGTATTCACTAATGACCGGTAATCAAGTGGTTTCTATCATGTTCGACTTCAGTACATGTATTCACATGGTTAGATTCATATTGTAGAGTGATGGAGATGAAGATTGTGTAAAAATGAAACCAGGTTCAAGCATAGTTTTGGCTAGTTTTAAGCTTGTGTAAAAATAAAATCTATCCCAAGCATAGTTTTGTTTCGTTTTAAAGCTTACGTAAAAATGAAAACAATCATGAGCTTAGTCTTTGTTCTTTCTCATGCTCATAAATACATGAGAATAAGTTACCAAGATTAGTCTTTGTTCTTTCTCATGCTCGTAAATCAATGAGAATGTAACCAAGTATACTTTTATCACTTTTTCGGACTTGTAAAGGTTATACGAAAAAGGAACCCCCCGAAGTTCCCTTTAAGCTCTTTTTAGACTCTCTAAACATGAAAAGATTGTCGAGCGACCTTGTTCTTTTCACGCTCATAAAAGTATTTGAAGAAAACATTTGATGGGCGATAGATTATCACTTTTTCAGTCTCATCAAATTAACTTACAAAAAAGGAACTTGTGGAGTCCTCTTTAAGTATTTTTCAAACTCTCTAAACATGAAAAACCCTCGAGTTTTCTCTCTTTGAACTCGTTAAACAAACATTGAAAGGCCCATATGGGACCGAACCACTCCTTCCTAAGGTTCGTTAAACATACTCCGAGGGACTCATCTGAAGGATGATCTTACATTACAAGCATATGTTATCCTTCTCAATCTTGTGTAAAAAAAAAGAGGTACTCGCCATAAATGGTGGGGGGGAAATTGGGAAAGAAATGTATCTAAACCTATATTCTATGGAAGAGTCACCTTTGAACATGACACTCTTTCACTTGCTTTGTGTCTAGGTTGGAAAATATACTTGTCTCTTGATCATACCCCTTTCTAAGATTATCTATTGGTATGTGATCCCTGTTGTTCAGTCAGTTTTTCCAAGACAGTTGTCGTGTCATCAATATGTTCAAAAATAATTTCAACCTGGAAAGCCTTCTATTGCATCATCCTTTTCTATAGTCCTTAATCCTTCTATTACGTCAACCATCCCTGAGTCATTCCTGAATCGCTTATTATTTTGTTCTACTTCAAATATTGTTACCCATTTCATGTCATTGATGGGGGATACATTAAGGCCCTCCTCTGATGGGTCTTTTCCTGTCGACTTCAACTCATTATCCATGAATTAGACTTAGAAACTAATTGGTACCTTGGAACTTGCATGCCTCAATGGCAGGTTTCCTCACTTTCGACAGTGGTTTTTCATTATTGACCCCTGATCGGAAGATTTCGCTAAGTGTTCGACCTCATCTCATAGATTTACATTCATTGTATTGTACTAGAGTACCTTGGGAGTCATTGACATTAATGGTGATTTTTCCTCACACTTGTTAACGATATTCACTAATGACCAGTAATCAAGTGGTTTCTACCATGTTCGACTTCAGTACATGTATTCACATGGTTAGATTCATACTATAGAGTGATGGAGATGAAGACCCTGAATCTTTTTAACAGATTCAGGTTGCATTGGAGTATATTCAGATTTTACTGCTACATAAATCCACATTGTATGTCTCATGGCTATGTTCAAATTTGAGTCTTTAACACATAGATCCACAATGTATTTTTGGTGGCTATGTTCAGATTTGAGTCATATTGGCATGGATCCACAGTNATTTATGCTTTGAGTCATTTTTATTTCGAGTATGGGAATGCCTACCTCAGTGATGATATATTATTGTACTGTATTTCCTTGTTTGTTGGCAGGTTTCTGAACGATGTGTTCCTTTTTCCCTACACACACTCGACAAAGTATTTCATCTATCACTCTATTCTAACTTCATACTTTTAGGGGCTCTCTGTTACACATTATTTTTGTCATCCCTATGACCGTTAATGATGTAAACCTATATGTTGTCTTCAGAGGGGTCAGTGGCCTGAATTCATGAAGAAAGAAGGGAGAAGAACTTTGCCTGAGAGAAGAAATTGTATTTTCCTTTGTAAAAACCCTATTAAGGAGGATTTCCGCAGGCTGCACTATACACAGGGTGCAAAGATGCTTGATTTCTGCACCCTGATCTAAAACTAGACTATGACATTTCTGCAGACTGCACTAAAGCTAGGGTGCGGAAATTCTTGTACGTGAGAAAAACGAGCATCTTCTCGATGTTTCTAGAAGGAGAAGCTTCTATGGTGAGGTGGCCTCCAAACAGTTTGGATCTTACTCGCTTTCATGATTCAGTGGGATCATCCTAACCTCCTCACCTTATCCTCTTCAACTTATAAAAGGAGAGGATCTTTCATGGAGAAAGTTAGTTGGATTGAGCTTGAGATTGTTAGCTTGGTTAGATTGGCTTTGAGCTTTGATTTGTCAAGATATATTGTGAGTAACTATCGGATCCATAGTCTCATAATCCTTGGAGCAATAAGTGTGTGGGAAGAAAGGAATTGTTGGAAGGAACCTAACAACATCAAGGCATCTGGTTGTATCTTTCTTCCACATTCTTTAATAGAGATATACTTTTCTTTCCTATATGAATGTTATTTGTTCATATTGTATGATTCCTTGATCACGTACATAGTTTCATATCAAATAGACTCTGTTATTCTTGTCTTTGTTGGTTTGTGTCCCTTTGCATATATTTCTCCATAAGCCTTACGACGAAGATTGGATTGCATTGGCGAAGTCGGATCTTCGATATTTAAAAGGTATGTTCTAGATCCATTTCTCATTTGATAATTGAAATCAAAGGAAAGAGTAGTGTATTGTCTTGTTTTGTTCTAGTTTCATAGTGAAGCTAGGGGGATTGATTTGTGTCCTCACTTAATAATTAGCCCGATAACAACCACTTTGGAATAATAATAAATTATTATTCCCAAGGAATTAAGCCCCTAATCTTAGCCCCTCTTTCCAACCTTCCATCCCCCTTTCCCTTGCCCACCTTGTGGAATCTTAGTCCCCCATCACTCTTTCTTCGTGGTTGGTCTGCATGCAACAATGTTTAATCTTTATTAATGTTCTGCATAATTACATATATATAATCAGGCTCATGGCCTTTAACACTTAGGCTCTCCGGCCCAATAAACACATAAGCCTACCAACTTATCAATACTCGGCTCACCAGCCTACAAAACATGATTACAATTCATAATACAACTGGGGCACTACCGGGGGATATTCCAAAATAAGATCGTGTATATAGACAATGGACAACATGTTGAGGATCAAGGTGATTTTTCCCATATCGATTCACCTCATTTTAATGTAGATCAACTTCATGCCTTCTGTAGGTAACTATTGTCATACATAGTTAGTGAAAGGACCAATGACTGGGTTGTGATCAATGAACCAACTATGGGATATGGTTTCCATGGTGTGCACCTAGCTAAGAACTCAAATTTTGATGCTATCTACAATGAGGAATATCATTCTCATCTCATCGCTACGAAATTAACAAAACCAGAGAAACAATTTGGGAGTTGTGGTGGTAATACTTAGTGACACAACCAAATATCCATCACACAGGGTGTATAAGAAATTAATAAACCCGCAAGAGCCATGAAATCAAAACATTTACACACATATTTCACATTTAACGAGAACTTTTATTATGTTTGAGAGAAGATTAAAAATGTGTGAGTCATACACAGACTATGTGTATTGTTACTCACTATGAAGAGAAAAATTGCAGCATGCCATGGCTCAGAGACACCTTCACTTAGAGTGAACAGGCACATTAACTCCTTCATCTACTGAACCTCAAGCAGACTACCCACTTCCAACTCTAACTTATGTTAATGTCCTTCCCTACTTATCCTTTCATTTCCTTCTTCATTGCATCCTTCATTCTTTTAATGTGCTACCTTTGGAAGGCCAACCATCACATTGTTCGTTTCCACTTCCAATTTTTCCAAAAAAGACAAAATGAAATGAAAAATATAATTACAAGTTTATTATAATTTTACAACAGAATTTAGGCAAGGATACCATTTGGATCAAACCTCCCCATTTGTAGAATTTTGGTCCCCAAAAGATTTAAATCCTTCAATTTTCTTCTTTTCCTATCATCAAGCAGACTCCGACAAATCTCAAAGAAAGGATTTCTATGTTGTAGGATGGAAGATAAGAGTTTAGCATGTGCTACTTTTGGCATAATCTTGTTGTCCTTCTCATGGTTTTGGATGACATTCAGTGATATAATAGGTCATTGGGAAACCACTTCTCCTTGGGTTGCAAGTTCCAACATCTCCTCTTTCCCCTTGACCTTGACTCTCCAATATATCTTCTTAGTTGTCCGATTCTTGGGATGGAGTTATGGGTGAAGCCTCCAACATTTGGCCTCCCAATGTCTAGTCAATATGCAATACTTGCAATAGTTCTTGCATGGGCTACTTGGCCTTCTAGCGTGCCAACAATCGCTATCCTTATGACCCAATTTCTTACAACAGAAACAAACTATGCCATACCTCTTCAGTTTGTGATAATTCTTGCTAGCTTGGTTTCTTGGTCCCCCAAGAGTTGGAGTGAATATGCATGGTGGAATCATATCTTTGCTACCCTCTTCCAAGATTTTACAAGCATATTTGAGTGGCTTGTTGCACATGGCTTCTTTTCCAGTTCCTCTTTCCTTGACGAATGTGGTTTGAGTTGCACTTATGTTGGCTTCTTGTCCACTGAATCCTATGCCTTCATTCTTGGGACTTTGCTGAGCTACAATGGGAATCAAAATCCCTTTACCTTCCTATCCTATCCCTTGGAAATCATATCCCATTTTCCTCATGAGCTTGTAACCAATGCCTCTATTGTGCTTCTCGAAGTCACCAAAGGTTTCTTGAGAAAGGGTCTTGGGCGATAATTTTACCATGCTTTCCTCGGTCATGGTACTAACTTCAGTAGTGTCAATGGAAGGGGTTTGCTTGGTCTCTTGGAAAGTTTCTTATGGATTCTTCAAGTCCTCTTCCTTCGCTATTAAGTCCTGATATATGTGAGAAATTACATTGGTGAACCTCTCCTCTTGCCAATTAGCTAGCCCAATGAATTTCTCCCCCAAATGCAAGAGCTACAATATTCTCTTATCTAATTCTTCCCTCATGGCGGTGAAGGAGTCTTGGCTCTTGAAAATCTCTTTCTCCAACTCATTTCTCTCTGTCTCTAATATCATATTTTTTCCTAACTCTTTCCATTGACGTCTCTCAACTCTTCCAACTTCTCCTTGTTCTAGGATTTTCCCATAGAAACTTCTTCAAGGTCCTTATCGAACCTACTCTGATATCATTTGATTTGTAATTGAGGGACTAAGATTCTACACAATTCATTGACATGGATTCATACCATATAATTTAAATGGTTACTCCTCTGCAATTCAAATATGTTGACATATTAATTGAGTCTTTGTTTAGACATTATGAATTAAGTGTTTGAGCATCAAATCCAACATGTCAAGGTCGTGGGTAAGATTCCAAATTGCTCGAGATTAGAGGGAATTTTGTTTTAACTTCCATTGAATAGTTTTCACTTCTCCAATAAAAACCATAATGTCCAATCAAATTCCCAATTACATAGTTATACAAAGAATGGGTCGCATACTAATACAACATTGAAGTCATTTGGTTGTATCATGATATTTCTTAGCACATAAATAGACTCAACAAATATAATAAATGAAGCTTAGAATATAAACGATGAGTAAAAATGAAAGCCAAATGAATAAATCGACATGTATATATAGACAATGGCCAAGGCGTTGAGGATCAAGCTGATTATGCCCATATCAATTCACCTCTTTTTAATGTGTATCAACTTCATGCCTTATGTTGGTAACTTTTGGCATACACAATTAGTGACATGATCAATGAATGGGTTGTGACTAATGAATAGACCATGGGATATGGTTTCCACGATGTGCACCTAGCAAACAACTAAAATTTCGATGCTAACTATGGTGGGGAATATCATTCTTGTATCATCCCTATGAAATTAACAAAACCAAAGAAACAATTTGGGAGTTTTGGTGGTAAGACTTAGCGACACTAAACCAAAACCCATCACACAGGGCATATAAGAAATTAATAAACCCGCAAGAGCCATGAAATCAAAACATTTACACACAAATCTCACATTTGAAGGGAACTTTTATTATGCTTAGGAGAAAATTACTAATGGGTGAGCTATACACAAACTCTGTGTATTGTTACTCACTGTGAAGACCAAAATTGTAGTAGGCCATGTCTTAGAGATACCTTCGCTTAGAGTGAACATGCACATTAACTCCTTCGTCCACCCAACCTCAAGCAGGCTACCCTCTTCGAGCTCTAACTTCTGCTAATGTGATTCCCTCTTTCTCCTCTCGTTTCCTTCTTCACTACAACCTTTATTATTTTAATGCACTACCTTTGGAAGGACAACCATCACATAGTTCTTTTCCACTTCCAATTTTTCCAAAAAGACAAAATGAAATGAAAAAAATAATTACAATTTTATTATAGTTTTACAACAAAATTTAGGCAAGGATCCAATTATGATCACTTCTATATAATAAGAAATTTAAATCATGATATGCAAGGAGAATTTTATTTCAAATTGTCATTACAACATGGTAAATTATAAAAAAATTATTGGTGTGGTCATAAAATTGAAATATTTTCTGAAGTTTTAATGAATAAAATCAACACTTTACTTAGTGGGCTAAAAAAAGTTCTGCATTCATATCAAACACTTACAACCCCTAACCTGTGAAATGACCATCCATAATCCCTACTTGTCCTCAAATTTCTAATCCAGCCTATTCTACAACATTTACAATAAATTCACCAAAATGTCACCAATGCATAGCTACCCTTGAGTTAGCTTGATCACATTAATACCAAAAGCATCTTTATTTTAGAGTAACTCAAGAATATGAGCTTATTGTCCCAATTAAATCTCCATTCTCCTTCATGTGGGGCATGGGAAATTGCATAAACTACTCATGATAGGGTAGGCTTGGGTCAAGATAATATGTTATAAACTATCTTGTAGTGATAATTTGTCATGAACAACAACAATAATGATTCAAAAAATATGTTTTTTTAATGTATAGCATCAAGAGAATAAAGCATGACCTTCACAGACTTCAAATATAGAGGAAGCATAGGTAGGGAACTGATGCACCAATTTTACCCATTTTTCATCGACAACAGTGATTAATCAAGGATGGGTACTCATACCTTTTAGATTTGTGTGCAACTGTGTTTATAACACTTTTCTTATATGAGCATAAATCACATTGTCTTGGTCCCTTCCTGTTATTTTCCTATTGATGCACCTCGTTGTTCATTTAACTCTACAAATTAGTATCACTACTCCAATATAGGGTTGTATCATCATCATTGTCTCCCAGTGCAATTTTTTGAGAAAAAAATTCAAGTTTCAATGATGCAAAACACAATGCCAACAAGTGCATCATGATTTGTGTCAAATTTTGCATTGACTCTATGTCATATTTTTTTTATGTGCACTTTAAACATTGTTAGCAAATTGATGAGAAATTTGACCTCAAAACAAGAACACTAGCCCTAAAAACCCATAATTTTATTTGAAAACACCAAAATCAACTCCCAGTTCAAACAGTGGTGCTACCAGTAGAACTTTGTTTTCCCTGGGTTAAAATTACAACATGTTTGAAACCATGGCCTCAACAACGAATACCATTGTAACCAAAACATTAAAATCAACCACAAAATCGAAAAGAAGTTCTATATTAGTAGCACCACCTTTTTTCAGGCTTAAATTTGCAACATTTTTTAAATCATGGCCTAAACAACTAGTTCCACTGCAACAAAAATCATAAAATTATCCTTTGAATTGAGAAGTGGGCTAATAGTAATACTCCCTTTTTCACTTAAAATTGCAACGTTTTTTTAAATCATGACCTAAAAAATGATATTGTTGTAAACAAACCTTAAAATGTCCACTCATTCGATGTTAATTTAGAAGAAAACAAAAATATGATATAAACCCTCAATTTGCCCTCAATCATCTCTCACCTCTCTTAAAATAAATAAATAATAATAAAAAAACACCTCCCTTTAAAAAAAATACATTAAATAATACGAGAAAAAAAATACATTAGAAAAACTAT
>JZKD02S1354809.1:131809-156987 GCA_000966675.3 Picea glauca | reverse complement strand
TGTGGGTGATAAAACTCCCGAGGAGGAGTTGGAAGAGCTTAGACTCTTCGGGCCATAGAGTGAGAGGGTCCTGGTTGGGGTGACCGCCTGCTGAGAGTGCGGTTGCCGTCACCAATCATTCTAAGATACATCATGTTTTTCGTGTCTCATGCTTAAAAAAAGTGATTGGAACTAAGTTCCAAACTCAAACCAGTCTCCCTGAGTTGAATGAAGAAGGTTCCATTTGGTTGCAACCACAAGAAGTATTGGACCAATGAGAGTGTCATCTCCGTTAGCGTACCATCAAGGAAATGTTAGTTCAATGGAAAGATACAACTCCGGAAGATGCCACTTGGGGGTCGACCACCATTCTGCAACAATTTCCTCATCTCAAGCTTTGAGGACAAGGTTGTTCTTCAAGGGGGAGGGCATGTTAGGGACCTAACCTCCTTTTTCCAGTAGAAAATTTCTCAATATATTTATATATGGTGTTCTCAGTATACATGTACATAGATTGCTAACATAGCCATCCTCCAAATGTTGTGTATGTGACAATCAAATAATCACCAAGTCCAATAATAGTATAACATAAAGTATTACAGCCTACCCAAAAATTTTACAATAGGTGCAAATAGCATAATTCCATCCTCAACAAAATATCCAAAAACAAATTACAAAAAAAGTATCTGAATTTACGAGAGAACAAAACACGGATATGACTCCATCATTTTGAAGGAATAAAGTATTCGGTCCAGACTACTATGAGGATCATGGATAGAGTTGTAAAGTAAGTGGGGGGGGCTCGTGGCCATCCTGGCATTTGTTGTAGTGGATCTTTCCTTCCAGTACCAGTAAGGAACACTTTGATAGCGCATCAACCTCCAAATTCTCTTCCCTGTATATATGATCAAACTTGATGTTGATGAAGAGGGGAATGAGATCCCTGATCTTAGTCATCCAGCCCACAAGAGAGGTTACTTTTAAATTTCTTTTGTAATTTAACCAATCTATTATAATCTTTGAATCCTCTAGAACATGTAGGTAATCAATGTTCAGCCGAAGTTCTAAGGATAAGGATTCCCATACCCCAAAAATTTCCACCCTGGTGTTTGTACCTTGCCCATAGTTTAAAGTCCACCTGTAAATTGCGTTTCTTGTGGTATTTAAGATGACCCCTTCCCCACAAAGAATATTGTTTTTTTGTGCAACACCATCAAACCAACAACTAGAATCCATAGTAATATATGGAGTCTTCTTAATCATGTTGTGTGTCCTTTTTTGTATTATCTGACTGCTGGTAGAATTCACCATCCCTCTAATTTGAATGCTAACACATTGTACTGAGAGAGAGAAACTATAAAAGATACATCTATTTCTTTCCAACCACAAGTACCAACATACAATTAAAGGTAAGGTAATGTATACTTTTTCCACCTTCAGCCAATTTTCAAAACAGTTGTTTAATGAAGTGCCTCCCCAAGTAGTAATAAGATTATAAGTAGTATGTAAGTTTTTCCATAGTTGTATGGTAAAAGGACAGTTTATGAAGAAGTGAATAATGGTCTCCTCAGCCCTATAGTAGAGTGTGCAAATGCTTGGACCAACCCAACCTCTTTTTCATAATGAATCCCATGTAAGGATTTTTTGTTCCGAAGCTAGCCAAATGAACAGTTTAATATTATATGCTAAGTCCCAAGTCCACAACTGTCTTCACCATAATGAAATTTATTATGGATAGAATTTAATTGCCATGGAATTATATACATTTTTGATCGAGATTAGGCCCGACTGGTCTCCACCATTCCACATTCAGGTATCTTCTCCAGACTGCAACTGGACACTCGAGATAATAAGTGCCTTTATAAAATTTTTCCATTTAGTAGCCACAGTACCCGTGAGTCCCAAGTCCTCACTGGATCTCCACTGATCGATGAGAAAGCCCCAGGATGATTGTGCCTTCGCTTGATACAGGTAGCACATATTTAGATTTTTTAAAACAATAGTAGATCCCGGGAGAGTAAAGAAAGGTTGTCAATGCCTAGAATCTTATCTAAACCAATAAGTACAGAGGATCCATTTTCGGTCTTCCAACTCAGCCAGTGGGTGATGAGAGGCAGTGATTTCATCAATTTTTTCCAAATATGAGAAGCTGAAGGTTGTATTACCAGAGTTTATCTAAGACAAGTAGCCACGGAGGTGTGTGGGAGATATTTATCTTTAATCACCCAGTGCCAAATCCCTTCCTCCATCATTACATGCCACAAAGAGTTTTTTGCTAAAGCACGGTTGAAAATGAAGAGGTTCCTGAGTCCCCAGTCTCCCAAAAGTTTCAGCTTTGCAAGTAACTCCCAACTACATATATGGATACCATGTTCTTTACGACCACCAATCCAAAGAAAATCAAAGATCAATTTACAGATCTTTGTGAGAAAAACAACAGGAACCGCTGCCAGTGCCATCCAAAATACCAACTGAGTTTCCAATACCGCCTTTGCTAAAGTGCACCATCCTCCTAGATTTATCCAATGGTTACACCCGTGCTTTATCCATTTTTCAAACTTTATGATAAGCCATCTCTAGTATTCAAAATAGGTTTTTTCGGCTTTCATGAAATACCCCAAATACTTAAATCCCAATGCCAACAAGAGTTTCCATAATAAAGATAAACAATAATGGAGAGAGTGGGCATCCTTGTCGAAGTCCACGTTCACTGTTGAAAATGGAGAGGTCTCACCATTTATCAACACCTCAAATGATGCACTAACCACACAACTCATGATCCAATATATAGAAGTACCACTAAATTCAGTTTGTATAAGAATTAACCGTAGAAAATCCCAACTTACACCGTCATATGCCTTTTTCAAATTCAGTTTTAATAATAGGGATTTTTGTTTTTTTTATTTGATGTTGTGTAAGAATTCATGTGTCATCCCAATGGCATCCAGGATCTATCTGCCCTTCAAGAAACCCAATTGTTCAGCTGACAAATCCCTCGAGAGGATAGGTTTGATTATGTTGGATATCACCTTGGAAATCAGTTTATAACAAATATTACAAAGTGCAATGGGTCTAAAATCCATGAAGGTCCGAGGAGAGTTCTCCTTAGGGATCAACGCCAAGAAGGTCAAATTTAGAGATCTTTGTATATTACCTTTGATTATGGAATCTTCGACCAGTTCTAACAAGTCATCACCAACCACTTCAAAAAATAGAGTAAAAAACTCAACAGTCCAGCCATTCGGGCCCAAACTTTTATCTTTGGAAAATAGACGTAAGATATCCCAAATCTCCTGCTTAGTGACAGGTCTATCTATGTGTACATTATCCTCCATAGTTACAAAATGTTGGAAAAGTCTGGCTAAGTTAACTTGATCCACCAATGTGCTAGAAGTATCTGTGGCATACAACTGTTTGAAATATATAGAAGCCTCTTTTTTTATTGCCTCTTGACCTCTAATGTCTGACCAGTGTCATCATTTATCTACCATATATGCTTCTGACTTCTTCTGGCACTCACAAACTTATGAAAATATTTGGTGTTTCTATCACCACACTTTAGCCATATAGCACGGCTCTTTTGTCACCATTATTCCTCTTCAATTTTAAGGATATTATTTCGCTCAGTTTCTAAATCTTTCAATTGCAATTCTGAAGTGATGTCCAACCCATCTCTCAAAATACCATAATATCCCACCCTTATTTCCTCCTCCAGAGTTTCCAACTTTTATAGCTTTTCACGTCGTCTACGCCTCGCCCAAAATTTAATTCAGGCCTTAAGTGCCTTTAATTTTCATACAAATCTGTGTTGGATATCCAATTCCTCCAGAAATACATTATCCTTCCAAACTTCTTTCACTATCGTAGAAAATTCAATCTCCGCCATCCAAGATGGATTTAACTTAAACGGGTAGGCCACTGGTACATGTGATAAGTCAAATTGCACTATCACTTGTGCATGGTCAGATATGAAAGGGACCTCAACCCAAGACTGATACCTTCCCTCATCAATCAATAAGATTTCCGCAGCCAGAATGCGTTCCAACCTTTTAGCAATACCCGCACCCACAACTCTGCCATTCCTCCATGTAGCTTTAAAATAGTTGTCATGTTTATCTAGTTGTGCTGTTGAACCCCACACCTCATCCGCACCTGTAGTAAATTCAAATCTCCTGCAAGTATCAAGTTTTTAGCAGCCAACAATCCTTTTGCCGCCAACCGATCCGAAAATAGAAGTCTCTCACTACAAGGTCCATAAACATTAAATAAATTAACAACTTTGTGATTTTCTAAGGTAATGCCCGAAAGTAAAATACCCCCACCACAAAGTGTAGGATCCAGAACGAAATTGTTGGGGTCTCAATTCACCAGAAGTCCACCCGAGTTACCCACCGAACTAACAGCACACAGATACCAGCTAGGAACAAATTTTAGCATAAACTGACGAGCCTTGTCCTTAGCGACAAGTGTCTCTTGTTAAAAAATAATGTCAGGTTTGACTTTTGAAATTAATCTATGCATAGAGGCAGATTTCAGGGATCCTCCCACCCCTTTGATGTTTAGTGAGAGTAGTATCATATTTTATCCCCTGCAAGGGATTTTAATCCTCTGAGCGCCCAATGTCAGAACTAGTAGAAGTAGTGGGTTCAAGTGTAACAGGAGAGAGGGAGGATTTCTTGCGAGCACTTCTCGTCTTTATTGGCGAAGTCTTAAAACCAAATCCTCTAGACCAAGCATAACTAGGCCCAGCACCCCCATTACCTTTCCCCTATTGGCAAGACGGTTCAGTAGGAAACGAAGGGCTAATAACTGAATTTCCTTGAAAAGTAAAAAGTGGAACAGGATCCCCCACCTCATGGAGTAGAGGCACCATTGAATCCAGAGTCTCGAGTAGAGTACAATCATCTAGGTCATCCTCCCTAAATCACGAGAGTATATAGGTTTCCTTAACCCCCTCCTCAACCTCTAAGAAAGTATCCATCGAGTGAACAGTAAAACTGGGAGTGAGGGAACCCGTCCCAAGTAAGGTAAGAGTAGTGGTGGGAAAATAAATCCTAGACTCCTCCCAAGAAGGGGTTAATCGAGGTGGATCCGCCAAAGTCTTATCCCTCAAGTGACAAGGTGCACAATCCTCTAATCCTAGGGAGACAATCTTAAAAGTCAGCAAAGGTAAGCTGGGTGGTTCAAGCGGACCAGTCTCTGGGCGAGTAGTAGTGTCTAGAACTATATTTTCCAAAGAGTTAAGTGAGTGAAATGAGACAGGACAAAATGATCTAAGTTTACCTATGAGGGTATCAAAATCTGAGGTAGGTGGAGAGTCCAATGTCCCGAACAGAGATGTATCGTGGCCAATGGAATCCACAACAGGCGAGTCACATTTTGGTATTTTCCAGAGACGAGTATTTTCTAACTCCTCCTCATCCATAGTTCCCTGGGAGGTGTTTCTCAAATGTCCAGTCCTACGACAAAGTGTGCAGCGAAAGGGAAGACCTAGATAATTCAGCCTCTATGTATACAACTGGTCTCTCCACTATATATCCAATGTCTCCAACAACCCCGAGTGTATATCCACCTCCACTAATATCCTTCCCAGTTTTTTGTCAGGTGCACCAAGTGTGTGTTCATCCACACCGATAAAATGACCAATAGTATTCCCTATCACCATTAGTGCCTTTACACTCCAAAAGTTGAGTGGGAGACCAGGTAAAAGTACCCACAGGTGTCTATACTGAAAATTGTCCTGTGCAAGGTCAAAAGAGATCCTCCAACATTTAATCATAATTCTCCCACTGTCGTAAGGCCACAATCCCTCTAAGATCTTAGCAAGCTTCCTTCAGCAAGTGAAATTTGAAACCAAACCAACCACGCGTGATCCGGATTATTTTCGGCACAAAATGAGAGCAGAGATATAATAAATAAATGCACAAAGATATCGTGGATATCCAATAACATAACATAAATGTATCAGAGATGCAACCATAAGCACAGAGATACAGTAATACACGATTTCTATTAATGAAAGAAATGTACAAACTGTAAAAATACAGAGTGAAAGACTTGCTAGAATGGTGCCAGTTTATCTCTGAGAAGAGATGTGATGGCTATTCGCATTCGCAAGAAGATTATTACAATGAGGCTCTAAAGGCCTTTTTATCATAAATAAAATCCAAAACCCTAACCCCGAAAGATGAAAATCCAACAATTTTGTGGACTCTGTTTTGGGTAGTTTGGCGTATAAACTTCCCAGGGGCATACCTTTGGCATACGATCTTCGTTTGGGGCGCACGATAGCTTGTTGGAGAGATCTATCCGAGGACTACAATTGTTGACGAAAATATGGTGACATTTTCCTACTGGTAGATGCCCAAAAACGTCATTTAGGGCCTCAAAACGGCTCTAGAAGTCCAGGACCCGAAAAACTGCCAAAAATAGTAAATTAACAAAATTGCCAGAAAATTGTTTTGAGCCAGTTGGAAAAGGTGGGTGGCCATCGATATCCACCTGGATCAACGCGGGAGATAAAATACCTTCAAAACATATCCCAAAATGGGAAACCCATGTGTCTTTACCCAGCTAAAAAGGGGTGTGTTACACCTCCGACAATAAGAAAACCTCCCAACCAGAGAATTCAGCGCTATGGTAGCTTCTTCCTCCAAGCCAAGATCATCCCCCAGAATAATTTTCCTTCTAGTCCGGTTAGGAGGCCACGGTTTCTTAGCAATAAATCTATGAGGAACTGTCTTAGGAGAAGTTACCACAGTGTTGCCAGTGGGATGTGTTAGTCCATTGTCAGGACGCTGGCAGAAATCTCTAACCACATTGCAAACAACAGGATCCTATGCAGATCAACCCAAAATATGACTAGCAAAAGGTGGTAAGCCCTTTCAGCAAGGTGGTGAAGAGTCCGAAAGAGGCGACGGTTCCGAGGGAAATAACTTTCGGGCAATGAGGTGTCCTGAGTTTAAATGCGAAGTGGGTGGATCGAAGAGACTCGCCCTCTCCTAGGCCTCCTCGTCAACCGCACTCATAAGTGCGTTGATGGCCTCCTCTATGATGGAATCTCACTAGAAACAAATAGAATACGCCACCTAGCTCCCACAGTAATCTCCTCGGGGGGGAAACCAAAGTAGCAATGAGTCCAAAAAATAATAGGGATCGCCAATATACACAATAAATGCATTCAGAGTAGAGGACAAGTTAATATCAACTCTGTCAAATCCCGAAGTAAATGGAGTGGCAGAGGGTTAGTAAATAACGAAACCTCCAATTTGGTGCCATTCTGACCCCACTAGACAAGTATAGTAGAAGAGACAAGTGTTAAAATACCTAAGGGTTCCTCCAAAATATAAAAGAAGTGTAGCTAAACTAGAAGGAAGCCGGACGCCAACAACTACACCATCGGGAAAGCGCTCAAAGCCTATGAGAATCTCATGATACATCAAATGTATCTAGTTGGGTAGTTTCCAGAAAACATAAGATGCCTAGTAGCAATGTCCAGCTTCGAGCCCGTCATTGCTAACCTCGATGCCATGTCCAACGTCCATGTAATAAATGATAACATTAGTTAATAGGGCCTATTTAATAAATGTGAATAAGTCAATGTAAGAAGACCTAAAATAAGCTTTTGCTTCTAGAAAGATCTTCCTCTTGAATGTTCTTTAGAAGATAGAATTAGTATAAATAAGAGTAGGAGGCATGAGAAATCTTTGTCTTGAGAATTATTGCAATAGAGCGTTATTCTGCTAGAGGTTGCCTCCTCGAAGAGGAAAGTGAACATTGCTTCATATCAATAAAGGTATTATTTTTTGTTGTGGTTCTCTACATTTTATTGTTTCACTGGTATTTTTTACAGTAATTATGTTTTCTGCTTAATATAATAGATTTGGTACCTTTTTCCACAGGAAACTCACCCGATACTTCCCTACTTCATGGATGATATGGGATGCTAAACCGTGACCCCAGGGACACAAGGCTCGAACCCATGACCTTTCCCCGAACCGAGAGAGCGTGCACACATCTTACCATATGTGCTATCCCATGGGGCTATTAGATTTGGTACCTAACAAACCTTGAGTTCTCTTAATCACATCAATACCAAAAGCATCTTTATTTCAAAGTTACTCAATAATATGTGATTATTGTCCCAATCACATTTTGCATTCTCCTTCATGTAGGGCATGGGAAATTGCATAAACTTCTCATGTTAAGGGAGGCATGGGTTATGAGAATATATTATACGCTATCTTATAGTGATAATTTATCATGAACAACAACACTAATGATTTGAAAAACAAATATTTTATTGTGTGGTTTCAAGAGAATAAAGAGTGACCTCAAATTTCTAATATAGAGAAAGCTTGGCTAAGGAACTGAAGCCCTAATTTTATCCATTTTTCATCAACACAATCATTAATCAAGGATGGATATTTATACATTTTATATTTTTGTATAAGTGTGTTTCTAAGACTTCGTTTATATGGAGAATAACTCTCATAGTCTTGGCCTCTTCCTTTTATTTTCCAATTGGTGCATGTTGTTGTTAAGTGCACTCTATAGATTAGTATCAGTGACCACAATATAGGGTCATAGCATCGTCATTATCTTCTAGTGCATTTTTTTGAGGAAAAAATTCAAGTCCAGACGATGCAAACCACATTGCCAGTAAGTGTATCATGATTTGTATCAATTTTGCATTGACTCTATGTCATTTTTTTGTATAAGCACTCTAAAAATAGTTATCAACTTAATGAGAACTGCGACCTCAAAACAAAAACTCTAACCTTAAAACCCCATATTTTTGTATGAAAAAACACCAGAAACAATCCCAAAATAAAAATAAAGATAATTTTCATAATACATATTTAATCCAAAATTATAATTACGACTTAAAATATATAAAAAAATAAAATAAATAGAAAAAAAAATTATATTTATACTTCATTCTGCAATTGTGATGATGATTTTGCATATTGAATGTTAAGTCGTTATAAGCCCTAATTAAATAAAAATAATATTGTTGGACGGCTCATGTCAAGGATTGCAATAATAAAATGAACTTGGAATCATTTGGGAATTAAATATTCCCAATATGATTTTGGAATGTTCAATGAAATTCAATAAAATGAAGTTGGAATAATTTAGGAATTAAATATCCGCAATATGGTTATGTGAAGCATGAATACCATGTACGGACAATGCAAGGCAACATGTAGTGGATATCATGATTTTGAAGGAGAGTCGTTGACTTATCTCTTAGTGGTGAACAAGATTCGTTGGATCAAATCATATTTTTTTTATTATATATATTTTATTTCTTGTTTGTGTGGTGTAACATGTCTAAAGAAATTTTTTTTTTTTTTGGATCAAATCATATTTTTTTTATTATATAAATTTTATTTTCTTGTTTGTGTGTTGTAACATGCCTAAGGAATTTTTAAAAAGCATGGAATGTCTCAAACACGTTATTGTTAGTTTTCTTAATTGATTAATATTAATGTTGAATTGGTTGAATTATTTTTTTATATGAATGTGGATGGGTTATAGGTTTTTTTAATAATGATTTTTATATTATAATGTAATATTTTTTAAATATATCTATAAAATTTATTATTAATAAATTAATATTTTTATTATTAAAAAAATTATTATATGCAAAGTATAAATTAATATTTTGATTATTAAAAAAAAATATTATATGCAAAGTTAGTTCAAAGTATATTATAGTAATGTCTAGGTCATTGTTGTTGATGTGTATAGGTTATGTATGTATTAGCTCAAAGTATATTATGGTAATGTCTTGGTCATTGTTGTTGATATGCATAGGTTATGTATTGGTGTATGCTATGTTGTGTTATTTAAAGTAAATTGACTTTGTTAAGGTTAATAGTAAAAATTAGAAAAAAGTATTTTTTATATGAATGTGGGTGGGTTATAAGTTTTTTTTAATAATGATTTTTATATTATAATATAATATTTTTTAAATATATCCATAAAATTTAAGATTAATAAATTAATATTTTTATTATTAAAAAATAAATCTTATATGCAAAGTTAGTTCAAAGTATATTATAGTAATATCTTGGTCATTGTTGTTGATACGTGTATAGATTATGTATGTATTAGCTCAAAGTATATTACAGTAATGTCTTGGTCATTGTTGTTGATATGTATAGGTTATGTATGTATTGATGTATGGAATGTTGTGTTATTTAAAGTAATTTGACTTTGTTAAGGGTTAATAGTAAAAATTAGAAAAATTTAATTAAAAAAAAATCTTAAATTTGATAAGAATTTGGGGATAATGATTTTAGTTTATTTTAAGTGATATAATTTGTTAGAATTTAAAAAAAAAAAAAAAAAAAATGGAACTTTGCTTAGCTAAAAAAAGAGTGAATCAAGATAGAACTTTGTTTATAAGTATTTTAGACTATTTTAAGAAGATTTGGTTTATTAGAATTTCAAAAAAATGAATAAATGAAAATAAAATTTTGTCTAATTTAAAAAATAAACTTATTAGAAAAATTGAGTTTATCCATTTTTTTAATTCACTTTATAAAAAATAATAATCCTTTTTTATCATTCAAAAAATAAAAAAACATAAAAAATGATTATAAAACCATATTAATAATGCAATAAGAAAAATAAAAAAATAAAAAAATTGATTTTTTTTTTTTTTAAGTAAAAGGTAGGTCCTATTATATTATAACTTCAGAAAAAAGAGTACATATGACACACAGGTGCTAGTTGTCCTGCCTGTGTAGGAAATCAGGACAGCTGGTCTCCCCATAGTAGCATGCAAAATCAAAGAGTTCATGGTGCCACCCTGCCCGTAGGAAACCAGGGTATGTATCCATAATTAACAACATTCCAGTTCCAGTGAGGTCTGTTCTAATGCTAACCATGCTATCAACTAAAGAGCTACAGCTCTGGTAAACAACTACAGAAAACAATTTGGAAATCATGCAAAACAGAAAGACCTATTTCCCGGAGTCCTCGTGAGCGTCCATCGCTTTTCCATCACTGGCTGGGATGACATACGACTGAGCACAAGTTGGGCATTGTCGCCGAGGAGTAGTGCTGGAATAGGCCACATAGAGCATGTCCAAGCATTGGCTAACGTAGACTGCTCTGAAGATTTGATCGTCGACCAGGCTTCAAACTTCAAATATCAACTGCAGATGCTTCGGGTGCAGGAGAGGTGGTGAGGGCGGCGTCTGCGGCTTGTCGTCCATTTCCCGTCGTCCCAACGGCTCCTTGTTTGGCTGCGGTTCTATGGTGGTGTCTCCCGGTGGTTCCTCCTCGACCAAACAGGTGGTGGTCTCTTTGTTGTATGTTGCGCAGGGGCCTGAGGTGTTTTTTGAGCGGAGCAGTGCTTCTGAATCAACAATACATGTCGGGGGGTTCCAATTGTCTGGAACAATGAACATCTTGCTCTCTGAAACGTCCGGTGGGAGCTCCATGTCCGGGTCTTCTTCGACAAAGGTTCTGGGGGGCGAGCTTGCTACCGTATTCACCCGACGTCGCCTTTGCTTGGCCATGGTCACAGCCCGCTCAAAATTCCCGTGTCTCTTCCTTCTGGAGTCGGCTGCATACCAGTCGGCTCCCCTGCGGGGCTTCCCTCTAACCCTCGGCATGACAAGAGCCAGGATCAATGCCAAAACGCTGAGAGCACTGCTGCTATGGTGGTCTCTTTGTTGTATGCTGCGCAGGGGCCTGAGGTGTTTTTTGAGTGGAGCAGTGCTTCTGAATCAACAATACATGTCGGGGGGTTCCAATTGTCTGGAACAATGAACATCTTGCTCTCTGAAAAGTCCAGTGGGAGCTCCATGTCTGGGTCTTCTTCTACAAAGGTTCTGGCGAGCGAGATTGCTACCGTATTCACCCGACGTCGCCTTTGCTTGGCCATGGTCATAGCCTGCTCAAAATTCCTGTGTCTCTTCCTTCTGGAGTCGGCTGCATACCAGTCGGCTCCCCTGCGGGGCTTCCCTCTCACCCTCGGCATGACAAGAGCCAGGATCAATGCCAAAATGCTGATAGCACTGTTGCTATGGTGGTCTCTTTGTTGTATGCTGCGCAGGGGCCTGAGGTGTTTTTTGAGCGGAGCAGTGCTTCTGAATCAACAATACATGTCGGGGGGTTCCAGTTGTCTGGAACAATGAACATCTTGCTCTCTGAAAAGTCCGGTGGGAGCTCCATGTCCGGATCTTCTTCTACAAAGGTTCTGGGGGGTGAGCTTGCTACCGTATTCACCCGACGTCACCTTTGCTTGGCCATGGTCACAACCCGCTCAAAATTCCTGTGTCTCTTCCTTCTAGAGTCGGCTGCATACCAGTCGGCTCCCCTGCGGGGCTTCCCTCTCACCCTCGGCATGACAAGAGCCAGGATCAATGCCAAAACGCTGAGAGCACTGCTGCTACCCCACTGCTCGGGAGGCTTCGGACGCACACTAAAACTTTTGATAAGGCGGCCGGAGGCATAAATTGTAGTTGCAACCATTAAAGCCAAGAGCTTAATGCTCTGGCTAATCGACCTGTGATCACTCGTGCAAGGCCCCATCGGAGAACGGAGGCTGACGGAGATAGTGCACTTCATAAATTGTTGAGTGTGTGGTGAGAGCCATTATAAATGGCCTCTCCCACTTCACCTCCACGTGCCTCACCTATACCGCGTGTCACCCCATCCGGGGAATATAAAAATTGATTATAAAACCATATTAATAATGCAATAATTTCATAAAAATAAAAAAATAAAAAAATTGATTATAAAACTGTATTAACAAGGGTTGCATGACAATGCAGTCTCTGCCTAGTTAGTTGGGAAATACATGTTGAACAATGAAACTTAATATAACTAAATGCACAAGTAATAAATATTTTTTTATCAAAAGATAATAATTGAGGGTTGTTTGTTATTCAAAATGTATAATGAACCGTAAGCTAAGATGAATGGAACTTTAATATTCATAAATATAATAAATATATTATAAATATAATATAAATATAAAAATAATTAATATATTAGATAATAAATATAATATAAATATAATAATGCATAATAATAAATACATAGTACAACCTTTTAAATTTAGATGTGGTGATTGGTGATTATGTAATTAATTCTATATATTGAAAGACGTGAAGAGAGCAATAACACTTCAATTTTATCAACCAATTAGAAATGAGAAATACAAATATTTTTATTATATCTAAAAATATATATTTGTTTTCCTATGTTAAACATTACATTGCATACACAAATTTATGATAAAAGGCAAATTAATGTTACATCAAAAGTAAACTCATTGCTATAGTCCCATGACAGGAACTAATAATATAATAAGTTCATTGTTTTAATAAAGGCTTAAATCTTTCATTGTTTTAATAAAAATTTGAGTATTTCATTACTAGGTAAGAAAGATCTTCAAAATAAAAAAATAGATTATAAAACCATATTAATAATGCAATAAGTTCATTGTTTTAATAAAGGTTTGAGTCTTTTATTGCGAGGTAAGGGAGATCCTCAATTATTGGTTATGAAAATTGAATTCAAAATGTTATATGATTTAAAGTATGATAGTGAGGTAAGAGATATTAATTATGATTATGAAAATTGAATTAAATTTGCATATGGAAATATTTTGGTCAATTGTATTCCAAATGTTCTATGATTTAAAATATGATAGATAGTTTCAGTTAATTTTCAAAAAGTTTGAAAATTCTAAACTATTAATATTATACAAGTTATGGATTGATGATAGTAATATTATATGAAAATTGAATTAAATTTGCATATGGAAATATTTTGGTTAGTTGTATTCCAAAATGTTATATGATTTAAAATATGATAAATAATTTTAGTTAATTTTCAAAAATTTGATAATTCTAAATTATTAATACTATTGTATAAGTTATGGATTGATGATGGTAATATTATTGTACAAGTTATGGATTGATGATGGTAAGCTTTTGGACCATTTCCTAATTTTCTTATAATTATATCATTTTAAATTTTGTTTTCATGAATAATGGTCAATGAATGAAGATGAGTATGGATTGATGATGGTAGCTTTTTAGATTATTTTCTAATTTTCTTATAATTATATTATTTAAATTTTGTTTTGTTGAATACTGGTTAATGAATGAAGATGAGTACTTATTTTTTTTTAATATTTGTATAAGTGTGTATGTGACATTTTAGGTTTATATAAAGCATAATTACAGTCTTGGTTTTTTTTTGGTTGATTTTTCTTATTGTAAGTGAATATAATCCAAAAAATGTAAGGGCTAAATTTCATTCATAAGATAATTTTTAATGTTTTTTTTCAAAAACATATTTTCAATTTTTATTTCTTTTTCAAAGTTATTTTATTTTACTTAAAAATTTATCAAAATTTTCTAGAAACTATATAAAATTATTAGAAATTTGAATATTTTTACAAAATATTATCAAATATTTAATGATTGGCATTTTAAGAAATAGTAAGATTGGTGAGGGGTTTTACACTCTAAGGTAAGTATGGATCTTTAAAATTCCCCCTCATGTAATCTTTCTGAATATTTTTCTAAACATGTTGTACATCACATCACATAAATGGAATAGATCATGTTTTAGTTCATAAATGTTGTTGTAGTGGGGTAAGGGAGATGTGTAATTCCTTCCTTTCCCAACATGAAGTTGACATGTGAAATTTTCAAAAATATTTAAATGTTGAACATAAATAAAATATTTCAATGTCCACCTTAAGTAAAATATTTTTATATCAACTTACACACACATGTTGATGTATGTATGTGTGTAAAGCAATATTATCTATCTATAAATATAGATAGATAGATAGATAGATAGATAGAAATTGAAAGTAAACAAGTTCTTATGATTAAAATATTTCAAGACTGTGCTACTTACTATGAGAAGCTACATGTGCAATTCATTTTTTTTAACCCACTTTGTAAAAAAAAAGACTTTTGTTATTATTCAAGGATTATAAAAATTGATTATAATGCAATATTAATGATGTAATAAGTCAATTTTTTTGACAAAGATCTAAGTCCTTCATTGTGAGGTAGAGAGAACACACCTCAATTATGGTTATGTAATTATTTTTTTGTTTGTTAGAAATGCCCGTCACTTGCAGGGGCATCTAAGTTGTCAAAATTACTCGAGGATCACACCCCGCACCAACCCTTAACATGATTGGATTTTGGGGTGTCTCCTTTTGACTAAACACACCCTAAGGATATTGCAATCAGGTTAGTTAACAAACGAAACTCAAAGCTTAACCGATTAAGCTAGCAAGAATTGACATGGTTATGCAAATTGAATTAAGTTTCCATGTACAAATTGTTTTAACAAAGTGCATTCAAAATGTTATGATTTAGATCATTTTTATTTAAAATATGTAACATTGTTTACGAGTAATTTTAATTTTGAAAAAGTTTAATAATTAATTTTATGGCATCTTCATTAGTTTGGTATAATTTGATCAATTTATTTATTTTTTAAATAGTTTGAATTTGTTTAAATAACTATTTTCATATCATTTTTAGTTGTGACGATGAAGGTGTTTACTATTTCATCTTCTTATATTAATAAGTTAATATGTTACAAAGTTAGTCATATAAACACTACGTTGAATATAGAAATTGAAAAAGAAAATGAGAAATCATAAAAACATACAAAATTTATAATATTAATCATCTCATAAATTATTAAAATAAAAATATGTAGAATTGGTTACATCAAAATCAAAACATTATTTGGGAAATTACAATAACATTTTATTTTTTATTTTTTAGTAAAGAAAAGTCAACAATGACATGTGAAATTTGCCACATCTTACTCTTAGAAAAATCCATATTAATTTTTTTTTTTTTTAAATAAATCTAAAGAGATTTATTTCCCATCCATGACCTCTTTGACCAGAAACATTGAATAACTTTATAAAATAACTTCTTTGACCAGAAACATTGAATAACTTTATAAAAATATAGTTAAATGTTTTTTAAAACATCATTTTTATAATTAAATATGATGGAAATGAAAGTGTCAATATCATTAAGATTTTTGTTAGCGAAGAGATCTTCATAATTAATTATATTATGAAATTGAGCAAAAGTGTGTCTTATAATATTAATTGTAGATTGAGTTAAAAGGAAATGGTGTTCATCCTTAATTTCAATTATATTACACATTTTATAAACTTTCTTATCTTAAAATAATTTTGAGTTAGTCAAACAACTAATTTCACTATAAAAATGATAAACATCGATGATGCTTTTGAAAATATTAATTTTTTATTTTAATCTCATAATGTGTGTGGAGAATATTTTTTATTTTTTACACCCACAAACCGCATCTAAGAAAAAAACTTTATTTTACGATATTTTGGACCATACAATGCATTTTTGTAGGTGTACCCAAAAGATTTAAATATGATTGGTCAAGCTTCAAGGAATAAAATTGACACTTTATTCATATCGTTCAAAGGAATCCTTTTTTCACATAAAATACCCACAACAATCGACTTGACATTTTAACTACCCAAAGGGCTTGCATATCCTTTATTTCCCTAGGAATATGTTTGTTTTAATGTTTTGCATTAATCTATATGTTTTAGATATTTATATTAAATTAAGTAATTCATTTAGAAATTTATATTAAATTAATTGATTAGAAAACTTGAAATGTTTGAAAAGAAATATAAGCACACCTTCCTCTTAAAAGATATAATAAAATAAACAATGATTAGAAAAATATTAAAGAAACAATGACTAGAAAACAAATTTATATTAAATTAATTGAGTAAATAATTTGAAATGATTGAAAAAAAAATTAAGCGCACTTTCGTAGCAAGAAAAAATTTAAGCACACTTTCTTAGTAAGAAATAGAATGAAGAAAATATAAATATAAATATCATATATTAAATCATATTTATGTGTTTTGAAATTGTTTCTACTATATAAATATATATTATTGTTTGTTAGAAAATGTTTTTTTTGTAGAGTTAACATTTTTAATTATTGGTTAAAAAACCACAACTCAGGGATATTTAAGTTGTCAAAATCACTCGGGGATCGTACTCGGCTTGAGTCGTACCAATTCTTAATATGGTTGGATTTTTGGGTGTCTCCTCTAGACTAAACTCACCGTAAGGGTATTGAACTCGGATCGCCTAGAAAACGAAACCCACACCTTAACCGATTGAAGCTAGAAGGAATTGACTACTACATAAATGCTTATCTATATAAAAAGTTTTATTTTAAAATTGACTAAGTGCCTCTCTTTATAAATAAACTAGTTTTAATGAATAATTCATTAATCAAAACACTACCAACACGATTCTCTAAATGTATTCATGGTTCCTTCCTAGCCAAAACATACCATAGTTTATTAAAATCATACGGAAAGGCATCACGAAAAACATACCAACATTTGTTAAAAGTTCTAAGAAAAGGCACCACAAAGATATGAGGGATTTAGTCTACAAAATTGAAATGTAATCCAAAGCAGAATGTGAACTAAGCAAATGTAATGTAGAGAAGAACATCAAATAAGTATTGATATGGGATGAGGATAGCTTCTCTTCTCGATCCATAATTGAGGGACTGGGAGTCCACATAACTCACTGACACAGATTCATACCACATAATTTAAATGGTTACTGATTTGCAATTCGAATGTGTTGACATATTAATTGAGTCTTTGTTTACACATTATGAATTAAGTGTTTGAGCATGAAATCCAAAGTGTCAAGGTCTTGGGTAAGATGCCAAATTGCTTGGGATTAGAGGGTGTTTTGTTTTAATTGTCATTGAACAGTTTGCACTTCTCCAATAGAAACCCTAGTGTTCAGTCAAATTCCCAATTACACAGTTATACAAAGAACGGGTCACATACCAATACAACAATGAGTTTGTTTGGTTGTATCATGGTAATGCTCAACGCATACATAGACTCAGTAAATATAATAAATGAAGTTTAGATTGCAAATGATGAGTCAAAATAAAATCCAGATGAAGAAATTTGTAACGCCCCCGACCATCAACCCACTTGTCGGGTAATGCTACTACGTAGAATAACACTTATATATATAGATGAATTTAAATGACTTAACACATTTAAATAAACAGTACAGAGTAAACACATGATTACTGCTAACATACAGAAGTAATGGAATTAACAATAATTCATAATTGCAACGAAATACATGATAATACTGCAAGCATCACAAACATGCATTTTAATTGAAATTAAACATAGGCATATACTTATCTTTGAAACTGTATTAACTCCACCAACTACCTGCAGACCTTCCACAAACCTCCTAGCCTTAGACCATGCTTCTCGTCACGCTCAGCAGTGGGTCACCCCCGAGCTGGGACCAAGCTCCACCCAAGGAAAGGGAACCCTAGACTAGGCTGAAGTTACAGGAAAATTGCACAGAGCAAGTGAAAGGATTATCTCCAGGAGCCTTCTTATGCCCACTACTCACGAAATCTCATTCCCCGCATGTTTGTTCCACCTAGGAGTATACACCTTCACAAGCACAGTCCATCATTTCTTCAACTCCCTCTCTCGGTCTTGGAAATAGGCCGGATCATGAATTCTCATAGCTCTGTAGCTGGTGTTGGACTCTCTCTATGAGAAAACCACTTCCCAATAGACTCTCTCACCTAGAGAAAGTTGCTCACAAGCCTAACAACCTTCCTCTTTTACCACAACCACCTCCCTCACCTGGAGAGAGTGTTGCACACAGGCCTGACAACCTACTTCTTCAGCTCCCTTCCAGCATAAGGAGGACAACAACAAGCTCAACAAGGAACAAATGATGGTGGAAAGCCACACTCATACAAGGAACTGCAAGGCCACGACATCAAATAACTATGATACACACGACATAGACAGAGACGAGACGTTCGGGCTTCACAGAAGGTGTGGGTTGGCTTCACGGATTTGATTCTCAGAGGTGCATGGCTATGCAGAGGTCCAACGCAGGGACCAAACGAGTACTTGGGAAAGGATTCTAGCGAACTCAGGTGAAGTATCGTGGAATGGGTGCACGGGTATGCAATTGCATATGCAGATCCAAACAATTCAGACAACAGATGGAAGAATGGGGAATGAACCCCCATCACGGTTCAATTCTTGGGTTAAATTGCATGTGCCTAGGTCGACACATGTCGCCCATGAAGTTGCATGCACTCCATCAAGTACACATTCCCTTTTCTAGGAACTTAGGATGAAAGTATATCATTCACACCATTGTTACACATTATGTTTCTCATCCCTATGACCATTAATGATGTAAACCTATATGTTGCCTTCAGAGGGGTCAGTGGCCTGAATTCCTGAAGAAAGAAGGGAGAAGAACTTTTCCTGGGAGAAGAAATTGTATTTTCCTTTTTAAAAACCCTATTAAGGAGGGTTTTCGTAGGCTGCACTATACACAGGGTGCGGAGATGCCTGATTTATGCACCCTGATCTATAGCTAGGGTGCATAAATTCTTGTACGTGGGAAAAACGAGCATCTTCTCGATGTTTCTAGAAGGAGAAGCTTCTATGGTGAGGTGGCCTCCGAACGGTTTGGATCTTACTCACTTTCAAGATTCAATGAGATCATTCTAACCTCCTCACCTTATCCTCTTCAGCTTATAAAAGGAGAGGATCTCTCATGGAGAAAGTTAGTTGGATTGAGCTTGAGATTGTTAGCTTGGTTAGACTAGCTTTGAGCATGCTTTTCTGATTTCAAGCTCATTAAAAAATGAAAATAGCTTTGAGCATGCTTTTCTGATTTCAAGCTCATTAAAAAATGAAACCAGCTTTGAGCATGCTTTTCTGATTTCAAGCTCATTAAAAAATGAAACTAGCTTTGAGCATGGTTTTTTGATTTCAAGCTCATTAAAAAATGAAACCAGCTTTGAGCATGTTTTTTTTTATTTCAAGCTCATTAAAAAATGAAACAGAGCTTATGAGCATAGTTCTTGTTTCTGTGTCAAGCTCATTAAAAAATGAAACAGAGGTCTAGGGATTGAACCTGGATTCGAGAGCATAGTTCTTGTTCCTGTGTCAATCTCGTTAAAAAATGAAATAGATTTTCCCCTCTCTGATTGATTCAAGTACTTTGTTACGTATAGTATTTGAAGCTTCTTTTCATCCTCATGTGTCGTTGGACGAATCGAATCTTGGGGGGCAATGCTTTCAGCCTCTGGACTTCATGTTGAAGTTGAGCCACTAGCTTCTTAAGATGGGGGCTAAGTACCAACCATCCCGGTATAATGCGTTGGGAAGTCTCAAGCATAGTTTCCTATGGTTCAAGCTTGTGTAAAAATAAAATCTATCCCAAGCATATTTTTGTTTCATTTTAAATCTTGCGTAAAAATGAAAACAATCCCGAGCTTAGTCTTTTTTCTTTCTCATGCTTGTAAATACATGAGAATAAGTTACCGAGCTTATTGTTTGTTATTTCTTGTTCTCGTAAATCAATGAGAATGTAACTGACTATACTTTTATCACTTTTTCAGACTCGTAAAGTTTATACGAAAAAAGAACCCCCTTGAGTTCCCTTTAAGCTCTTTTCAGATTCTCTAAACATGAAAAAATTGTCGAGTGACCTTATTCTTTTCACGCTCGTAAAAGTATTTGAAGAAAGCATTTGATGGGTGGTAGATTATCACTTTTTCGGTCTCATCAAATTAACTTACGAAAAAGGAACTTGTGGAGTCCTCTTTAAGTGTTTTTCGGACTCTCTAAACATGAAAAACCCTCGAGTTTTCTCTCTTTGGACTCGTTAAACAAACATAAAAAGGCCCATATGGGACCGAACCACTCCTTCCTAGGGTTCGTTAAACATACTCCAAGGGACTCATCTGAAGGATGATATTACATTACAAGCATATGCTATCCTCCTCAAGCTTGTGTAAAAATAAAAAGGTACTCGCCAGAAATGGTGGGGGAAAAATTGGGAAATAAATGTATCTAAACATTTATTCTATGGAAGAGTCACCTTTGAACATGACACTCTTTTGCTTGCTTTGTGTCTAGGTTGGAAAATATGCTTGTCTCTTGATCATACCCCTTTCTAAGATTATCCATTGGTCTATGATCCCTGTTGTTGAGTCAGTTTTTCCAAGACAGTTGTTGTGTCGTCAATATGTTCAAAAGGAAGTTTAACCCAAAAATCCTTCTATTGCATCGGCCTTTTCTGTAGTCCTTAAGACTTCTATTGCATCGGCCATCCTTGAGTCAGTCCTTAATCACTTATTATTTTGATCTACTTCAAATCTTGTTACCCGTTTCATGTCATTGATGGGGGATACATTAAGGCCCTCCTATGACAGGTCTTTTCCTGTTGACTTCAACTCATTATACAGGAATTAGACTTAGAAACTAATTGGTACCTTGGAACTTTCATGCCTCAATGGAAGGTTTCCTCGCTTTTGACAGTGGGTTTTCATTATTGACCCATTATCGGAAGATTTCGTTGAGTGTTCGACGCCAGCTCATTGATTCAAATTCGTTGGATTGTACTGGAGTGCCTTGGGAGTCAATGACATTAATGGTGATTTTCCCTCGCACTTGTTAATGGTATTCACTAATGACCGGTAATCAAGTGGTTTCTATCATGTTCAACTTTAGTACATGTATTCACATGGTTAGATTCGTACTGTAGAGTGATGGAGATGAAGATTGTGTAAAAATTAAACCAGGTTCAAGCATAGTTTTGGCTAGTTTTAATCTTGTGTAAGAATAGAATCTATCCCAAGCATAGTTTTGTTTCGTTTTAAAGCTTGCGTGAAAATGAAAACAATCATGATCTTAGTCTTTGTTCTTTCTCATGCTCATAAATACATGAGAATAAGTTACCGAGCTTAGTCTTTGTTCTTTCTCATGCTCATAAATCAATGAGAATGTAACCAAGTATACTTTTATCACTTTTTCGGACTCGTAAAGGTTATATGAAAACTGAACCCCCCGGAGTTCCCTTTAAGCTCTTTTCAGACTCTCTAAACATGAAAAGATTGTCGAGAGACCTTGTTCTTTTCACGCTCGTAAAAGTATTTGAAGAAAACATTTGATGGGCGGTAGATTATCACTTTTTCATTCTCATCAAATTAACTTACAAAAAAGGAACTTGTGGAGTCCTCTTCAAGTGTTTTTCAAACTCTCTAAACATGAAAAACCCTCGAGTTTTCTCTCTTTGAACTCGTTAAACAAACATTGAAAGGCCCATATGGGACCGAACCACTCCTTCCTAAGGTTCGTTAAACATACTCCGAGGGACTCATCTGAAGGATGATCTTACATTACAAGCATATGTTTTCCTCCTCAATCTTGTGTAAAAAAAAAGAGCTACTCGCCATAAATGGTGGGGGGGGAATTGGGAAAGAAATGTATCTAAACCTATATTCTATGGAAGAGTCACCTTTGAACATGACACTCTTTCACTTGCTTTGTGTCTCGGTTGGAAAATCTACTTGTCTCTTGATCATACCCCTTTCTAAGATTATCCATTGGTATGTGATCCCTGTTGTTGAGTCAATTTTTCCAAGACAGTTGTCGTGTCGTCAATATGTTCAAAAATAATTTCAACCTAGAAAGCCTTCTATTGCATCGGCCTTTTCTGCAGTCCTTAAGCCTTTTATTGCGTCAGCCATCCCTGAGTCAGTCCTGAATCGCTTATTATTTTGTTCTACATCAAATATTGTTACCTGTTTCATGTCATTGATGGGGGATACATTAAGGCCCTCCTTTGATGGGTCTTTTCCTGTCGAATTCAACTCATTATCCAGGAATTAGACTTAGAAACTAATTGGTACCTTGGAACTTTCATGCCTCAATGGTAGGTTTCCTCACTTTTGACAGTGGGTTTTCATTATTGACCCCTGATCGGAAGATTTCGCTAAGTGTTCGACCTCATCTCATAGATTCACATTCATTGTATTGTACTAGAGTACCTTGGGAGTCATTGACATTAATGGTGATTTTCCCTCACACTTGTTAACGATATTCACTAATGACCAGTAATCAAGTGGTTTCTACCATGTTCGACTTTAGTACATGTATTCACATGGTTAGATTTGTACTATAGAGTGATGGAGATGAAGACCCTAAATCTTTTTAATAGATTTAGGTTGCATTGGAGTATATTCAAATTGTACTTCTGCATAGATCCGCATTGTATGTCTCGTGGCTATGTTCAAATTTGAGTCTTTAACACATAGATCCATAATGTATTTTTGGTGGCTATGTTCAAATTTGAGTCATATTGGCATGGATCCATAGTGTATGTTTGGTGGCCATGACCCGTCTTACTTGACATGGATCTTCACATGTCGACATTTATGCTTTGAGTCATTTTTATTTCGAGTATGGGAATGCCTACCTAAATGATGATATATTATTGTAATGTATTTCCTTGTTTGTTGGCAGGTTTTCCAACCGATGTGTTCCTTGTTCCCTACACACACTCGACAAAGTATTTCATCTATCACTCTGTTCTAACTTAATACTTTTAGGGGCTCTCTGTTACACATTATTTTCATCATCCCTATGACCGTTAATGATGTAAACCTATATGTTGCCTTCAGAGGGGTCAGTGGCCTGAATTCCTGAAGAAAGAAGGGAGAAGAACTTTGCCTGAGAGAAGAAATTGTATTTTCCTTTGTAAAAACCCTATTAAGGAGGATTTCCGCAGGCTACACTATACACAGGGTGTAGAGATGCTTGATTTTTGCACCCTGATCTAAATCTAGACCGCGACGTTTCTGCAAACTGCACTAAATCTAGGGTACGAAAATTCATGTACATGAGAAAAACGAGCATCTTCTCGATGTTTCTAGAAGGAGAAGCTTCTATGGTTAGGTGGCCTCCAAACAGTTTGGATCTTACTCACTTTCATGATTCAGTGGGATCATACTAACCTCCTCACCTTATCCTTTTCATCTTATAAAAGGAGAGGATCTCTCATGGAGAAAGTTAGTTGGATTGAGCTTGAGATTGTTAGCTTGGTTAGATTGGCTTTGAGCTTTGCTTTGTCAAGATAGATTGTGAGTAACTATCGGATCCATAGTCTCATAATCCTTGGAGCAATAAGTGTGTGGGAAGAAAGGAACTATTGGAAGGAACCTAACAACATCAAGGCATCTGGTTGTATCTTTCTTCCACATTCTTTAATAGAGATATACTTTTCTTTCCTATATGAATGTTATTTGTTCATATTGTATGATTCTTTGATCACGTACATAGTTTCATATCAAATAGACTCTGTTATCCTTGTATTTGTTGGCTTGTGTCCCTTTACATATATTTCTCCAAAAGCCTTATGACGGAGCTTGGATTGCATTGGCGAAGTTGGATCTTCGATATTTAAAAGGTATGTTCTAGATTCATTTCTCATTTGATAATTGAAATCTAAGGAAAGAGTAGTGTATTGTCTTGTTTTGTTCTAGTTTCATAGTTAATCTAGGGGGATTGATTTGTGTCCGCACTTAACAATTAGCCCGATAACAACCACTTTGGAATAATAATAAATTATTATTCCCAAGGAATTAAGCCCCTGATCTTAGCCCCTCTTTCCAACCTTCCATCCCCCTTTCCCCTGCCCACCTTGTGGAAGCTTAGTCCCCCATCACTCTTTCTTCGTGGTCGGTTTGCACGCAACAATGTTTAATCTTTATTAATGTTCTTCATAATTACATATATAAAATCAGGCTCATGGCCTTTAACACTTAGGCTCTCCGGCCCAATAAACACATAAGCCTACCAACTTATCAATACTCGGTTCACCAACCTACAAAACATGATTACAATTCATAATACAACTAGGGCACTACCAGGGGATATTACAAAATAAGCTCATGTATATAGACAATGGACAATATGCTGAGGATCAAGGTGATTTTTCCCATATCGATTCACCTCATTTTAATGCATATCAACTTCATGCCTTCTGTAGGTAACTATTGTCATACATAGTTAGTTAAAGGACCAATGAATGAGTTGTGATCAATGAACCAACTATGGAATATGGTTTCCATGGTGTGCACCTAGCTAAGAACTCAAATTTCTATGCTATCTACAATGATGAATATGTTGGACACACCTACCACACTTAGAGGGGGGGTGAATGAGTGTGGGGCTCTTTTTCCCAAAACTTCCCTCTTGCACAAAAACTCATCAATTAGCATTCAACATTTATTCA
>JZKD02S1354809.1:76944-90714 GCA_000966675.3 Picea glauca | reverse complement strand
CATATTAAATTTTGAAGATTCTCGAGATAAACATAAATTCAAGTTTAAGATCCTTTAAATGTTTTAATTTAAAGGATTTTTGAAATAAACATGATCAAGATTTAATATGTAAAATGGATCATGTTGATGCATACATGATAATGTGGTGCTTAATCATTTTGGGTGTCTAGATACCTTGTGTTAAATTTTAAAAAGTTTAAATATAAAATTTGATATTTTAGATTTGTATGATTTAAATAATTTAATTTCATGTTTAAAAAATGAAATTAATTTGATATAACTTATTTTGGAAAATATATATTAAAAAAAATATCTTAACCATTATTTGAGATCTTGATATTAAGGAGTTGCATATTTTATAACATATTTGTAGAAAAGGTTTGCGATCTTGATGCACATTTTATAACATATTTGTAGAAAAGGTTTGGTAGTTAGGTTTGAATGTGAAGTGTTGGCTTTTGACCAAGTTTTGAAGATTTTTTTTCATGTTTGACCTATTTTGGAACTTTGACAGGCTATCGAAGGCGGAGCGCAAGACGAAGAGGAGATCGCGGGATCTCGGCCCCTTTTAAGGCCCTTTTTTGGATTTGGGATTATGTAACAGGTATGGGCATGTTGGCCCATGGGTTTACCCATGCTTAAGCCTATTTTGTAATGTATAAATAGAAGGCTAGGCAATGTAAGAAGAGGGGAGTTGCAAGTTGGCTAAGTGCTAGAGTTGGATCTGTGTGATCAAGAGTTGTAAGTGCTTTGGTGCATTCTATGTGAGACTTGCAGAGCTAAGTGCAAGTTATTGTAACAAACTGTGGAAGGTTGTGTTCTTAGATCTACTTAGGGAAGGAGGATCTAGCGAGTTGCGCAGATCTCCTGTCCTCTGCGGAGTAGGGTTTTTGAGGCTCTATGCATGTAATTGATTGAAGAAGCTAATAAAGAAGACAAAGAGTTAGTGGTCATAGCCCTAGGGTGGGGGTGAACCACGTACATGTTGTGTTGCTCTGCTTGGTGCAATGTGTTGATGTGTTTATATGTCAATGTACTTAGTGCTTTAATATAGATGAATGATCTATTGATGCTTAGTGCTTAATGATATGGATGGATGTTAGATCTGACTGATATACATATGCTTAGTGCTTGAATCTGCTAGATCTGATATGTTTCGTCGTGCTAAGTGCTGCTAGATGATAGATCTGGTTGAATATTGTGATGCTTTGAAATTAGGGTTTAACTGCATTGTAACTGAGACTGAATATTAATTAATGTTAACTCTTGAGTGATCTGTTAAGTGTTAGAATCACAGATCTGTGTCCCAGCTAAGGTTGCAGACATCCAAGTCCTTCAACCACCCTTGCCTCTACCTCAGGTGAGACTTCATCTACTTCGCAGGTGTTCTCGAAAGGGATGGTAGTTAGGGTTTTGTTGGTGCGTTGTTATAGTGTTGAACCCTGGGTCTGCCCCTGTGCCAACAAATGGCTCCGTTGTCAGGACCTGAAACTGTGATTGCTAGGAACTGAGGAAAAATAATCTTTGTGCAAAGATCCGACCTGAAATTGTGAAAGATCTGTGTGTAGATCTGTCGCCCTAGTGCGTCATATTCTACTTGATCTATGAAGCTCTGTGCCAAGAAGGGTCAGACCCAAAGAAAAGAGGTAAGATCTGTAATTTCTGTGCTCTAATAAAGGTAAGAATAGTGAAAAGTTTTATATCTGGAAGCTTTGTTCTCTGTTGAAGATAAGATTAGTAGAAAGTTTTGTTCTAAAGTAAGGATCTAGGTATGTTTAATAAGATTTGTCCTAGCTTGAAAACTAGGGCACTAATAGATGAAAGAAGATTTGATATGAGTAGATCTGATAAGAATAGTGAAAGATATGTTATACCTATTCATAGAGAGAATGTTTGGACTAACAAATGGATGCAGGATCCTAGAAATGATTTTTTGCAGGTTAGCTACCATGATCCTAGTGTGCAGTACAGGAAAGGTTGGGGATCATTTAAGAGAAAGAGAGTATTAACCCTTTGTTACAGTTGTAGAAAACCGAGACATCTGGCTAAGGAATGCCCTGGAAGAAGACCTAGTTGCCTCTGATGCAAAGCTATGGACCATGAAGTTTTGGATTGCCCTAAAATGATTGTTAAGGTTGAAAGGATGAATATGAGACAAGAAGACCATGAGAAAGGTCAAGCAACTGAGATTATGACAGAATCCCAGAAAGAATCAGAAAAATTATTGCTACAGATGAAAGAAACCTTGAATGACCACCGACATATAATCTTATCAGAGATCTTCAAGGAAAACGAATGCATTGAAGTAAGAATAGGAGACTTCGACATTGACTGTGTTCTGGATGAGGAAACACGGGTGAATATCATGACAGAAAGAACTTGGGAAATTATAGGAAAGCCTGCTATGATTCCTTCATTGGGAGGAATAGGGTTCTTGAGAGGAAAGATGATAAACCTATGTGGAAGACTTACCCAGATATCTATGAATGTCAATGGAACTTTGACAGAGGAAGAATTTGAAGTTGTCAATTTTATTGAAAAAAATGCTCCATTTGTTATGCTACTAGGAAAACCTTCGATTGAAGGAGATTGGGCCAAAAGGAAAGAAGAAGAAATCGTAGAGCATAAGAAGCAAGAGTTAAAAGATTTCATGACTGGGAGAATCGCACACTTGATTGAAGAACAACAGAACCAAGTGAAGCTATTTAAGACCAGAGACTTGGATGTCGAAGTAGGAAGAACACTAGAAGATTCGCAAAAGACTAAAGTACCTATTTCAAATACATATGAAGTATTACCCCTGATTTCTAGGAAAGAACCTCACCAGCGCGAAGTTACTCTGCCAGAAGAAGGTAAGAATCAGAATGGAAAACTGAATTCCAAGACGAAGCTCACTGGAAAGAAGGCTAGAAAACTAAGTAAGAAGAAAGCTAAAATTGAAAAGTTATAGAAGGTTCCAGAGGGAACTTCGCAGAAGGAAAATTTGCAAAATTGGAACTTCATCAGGATATCAGAACTGTGTCACATGGCACTTCGCCATGGCAATGCAATATAGCTGTTAGAGATAGTATAATCATTATACCAACGTCTCGAATGGGTAGAAAGGCATTTATGATCAGTAAGTTCGCCACTGGGCCGTTGGGACTGCACCATAACGAACAACACTAAGTTAATGAAGGCTTCTCACCCATTGCAAGAGATCTGTTGTCAAGTTATCTATTTATCCCGTCACACCACACAAGAAGATTTTTTTTTTACCCACGAATCCAAGCCCGCAGACTAGTTGATTTCACACAGTGATCATCACGCTATTACCATTCATCCCATTGCATTGAGTGGTTACTCTTCGAACCTAAGATATTCAACCACTAGCGTGCATGTCGGACAAGCTTCGCGCTGCAGAGAAAATTGTCGAGGAATTTCTCATTGACCTAATGACTGAAAGAGTAATGTTTGAAAGAGAAATGTCTACAAGTATTCAAGCGTCATCGAAGAGAGGAGTGCAAGCCTCTTTGTCGACTGCTAGCAGATCCGAATCATCCCGATCATCAGCAGAAAAGAGAACCAAGCACAGAGATGACCTATCAAATGTGAAGTTGATCCCGTCCATATTGCCCGATTACATCCCGCCTCTGGCCGGGGTAGTGAGTCGAGATAGCATGCCAAGATATTTTGAGTACTCATTACTGTGTACCTCCCAAAGAGGATATGCAGAGTTTGAGCGCAGCAGGACAAGATCACATCATTGAAGTTTAGTGACTTCAACCTCGGAGATCACAAGAACTATAGTATGCTCGCCCTGTACAAATACTTGACCAGGACAAAGGGGAAGAACTCAAAGATAATCCCCCAGCCTTGGACGATGAACCTCGCGCAGTCCACCTTGCTAAATGTAATGAATATCCCACACTTCGGAAGGCACCAAGAAGTGAACGCCTGTGTCAAGCTATTAATTTCATGTTACCATGGCGGTTACTTATGGCTAGACCATTGGATTACAGTTGATCTGACATTGATCCATAGGATCACGAGATTCAATATGCAAGGACCCGACCCATAGGAGTTCTATCCAGGAAAATCCACAAATCACGCGCTAGCACAGAAGATCAAGGATACATACGACGATGTTGAAAAGGGAACGCGAGGGTACAAGTTAGCCTCCATCCAGAATGGCATAGTGTGACTAGCCTATCAGCTCATAGCCAGAAAGTTATTAAGGAAGAAGAGACCTACGCAGTTCACAGGCTTTGTTGTTGACCTCACAGGGAAGTGTGTGGAAGGCCTGCAGATGAACTGGAAGAAGTACCTAGTTAATCAGCTGGAACTAGACTGTCGCGAAGCATAGGATTAGGGCTATGAGTTTCACTTTAGCTGGCTCCTGATCCTCATCACCTTTGTTTCCTGGGACATTCTAAAAGGTGCGACCTTCCCGGATATTGAACCGTTCAAGTCGCTTGCCGCGAAGTTCGCTACACTTTGGTACTCGAGTGATATGAATAAATAGTGGCAGTCGAACGTTGTTTTTCACACCTATTACCTGCAGCTGAAGCGATCCATCGAAGCTGAACCGTGCATGAATCTGAACACCCTACAGAGGTTCCGACCCCTAATGAAGTTCTGCGTAGATCGACACTTCATCTACATAACTGTGCGAGTCGAGGAACATAAGGAGCAGCTTCAGTCGTACTACAAGCTCACAGAATAAGACCTTGAGGAGATCACCAAGGACTGGTCTGCAGACCTCCTTATCCCTGCAGACCCTACAGAGATGTCTGACCCTGACAGCCTAGAGACCATGCTTAAAGAACAATATACACTCGGGCCTAGCCGAATGAAGAAGACCGGAGAGCTCCAAGATTTAAGCAGTGCCTCAGGAAATACTTCTTTAATATCGCCTAACCGAGGGGGTGATGACAAAGTAGAAGAACTAAATGGAAAAGGAACTGAAAAAAAGACAGGTGAAGTAACACCACCTAGAGACGAGGACAATCCCCTGAAGAAGAGGAAGGTTTCTCCCCTGAAACCTTCTTCCCAGAAGAAATTGAAAGCCACAGTGACCAAGATGAAGACTGTGCTTACTGTCGATGGTTTCGACTTCATCATCGCAACTCTCAACGATGCTTCACTAGAAATCGTGGAGAAACGGGAAGCTAAGAAAGAAGAAATGTACGATAGAATTGAAATTGAACTCTCAGGGGTACAATAGGCCCTTCATTCCATTCGTGTAGTCTCCACTACGCCCCTGGCATAAGGAGAACCAGAGTTGGGAGGTGAGCCAACCCAACTCCAATGACTAGATGATGCAGTCGAAGCTCGCCTTCATTGTGCTCAAGACGAAACAGAACAAGCCACCTATGCCTTGAAGCAAGTGCAAGGCGTACTCATAGAAAAACGCAGAGCTGCAGAACAGGAGAAGGTTGCTCTCCAGGCAAAATTTGAAGAAGAGAAATCCCATATGCAACAAGAAAAAGAAAAGTTGCTCGCAAAGCAACTTGAAGTGAAATAAGCAGTCAACAGAGCACTCTTCTCTGTGACAGGCTTAGAGCTACAAGTAGAAGATCGAGTCACGCATCAAGTAGAGTAGCTCATAGAAGCTATCCATCAGCTACATCAACAAATCACAGATTTAGAGCTCCACACAGTGCCCAGCACCCCGGAGGATGTGAGGGACCAAAGAGAAGTAACTGCTTGAAGCACAATTGAGAGAATAAAGGCCCTTGCCATGGAATGTAAGCAATTCACTGATCACAGTTCCCAAACCTATGAGAAACTAACTAAGAATCCAAAACTGAAGGCACTGGAGTCGCAGCTCCAAGAGGTGAAGTATCAAGAAAAAATGATACATGCACAACTAAAGCACCTGTCAGTTGTGGAAAGAATGAAGCAATCCCAGGAGAAGCACACTACCCAGCAGTAGGTCCACAATATCCAGAGAAAATTCATGTATGTGACTCAGAGGCTCCAACCTGTATAGGATAAGGCTTACCAACTGTTCATCGATATCGAAGGTCGGGGAATGGAACTAGAGCAAGTCGTCACTACAGCTGAACAATGCCTAGAAGGACCTATCAACAAAGCATTCATACAAGAGTTCATTGAACAAGAGGTCGTGGCATAGCAACAAGTCGAAGAAGCTCAAGCCAAGATCGATACTTTTGAAGCAGAACTAGTCCAATCAGAGTGACTCAGGACGAGTCACAGGTGAGTGTTGGGGGCCTATTGGCTCTTGACCAAGTTTTGAGGATTGTTGGTCATGCTTGACCTATTTTGGGACTTCGACAGGCTGTCAAAGGCGGAGCGCAAGACAAAGCGGAGATCGTGGGATATCGACCCCTTTTAGGGCCATTTTTGGGATTTGGGATTATGTAACGGGTATGGGAATGTTGGCCCATGGGTTTACCCATGCTTAGGCCTATTTTGTAATGTATAAATAGAAGGCTAGGCAATGTAAGAAAAGGGGAGTTGCAAGTTGGCTAAGTGCTAGAGTTGGATTTGTGTGATCAAGAGATGTAAGTGCTTTGGTGCATACTATGTGAGACTTGCAAAGCTAAGTGCAAGTTATTGTAAGAGACCGTGGAAGGATGCGTGCTTAGATCTACTCATGGAAGGAGGATCTAGCGAGCTGCGCAGATCTCTTGTCCTCTACGGAGTAGGGTTTTTGAGGCTCTGTGCATGTAACTGATTGAAGAAGCTAATAAAGAAGACAAAGAGTTGGTAGACGTAGCCCTAGGGTGGGGGTGAACCACGTACATGTTGTGTTGCTCTACTTGGTGCGATGTGTTGATGTGTTTATATGTCAATGTGCTTAGTGATTTAATATAGATGAATGATTTGTTGATGCTTAGTGCTTAATGATATGGATGGATGTTAGATCTAACTGATATACATATTCTTAGTGCTTGAATCTGCTAGATCTGATTTGTTTCGTCGTGCTAAGTACTGCTAGATGCTAGATTTGGTTGAATATTGTGATGCTCTGTAATTAGAGTTTAACTGCGATGTAATTGAGACTGAATATTGATGAATGTTAACTGTTGAGTTCTCTGTTAAATGTTAGAATCACATATCTGTGTCCCAGCTAAGGTTGCAGACATCTAAGTTCTGCAAGCACCACTGCCTTTAGCTCGGGTGAGAATTCATTTGCTTCGTAGATGTTGCCGAAAGGGTCGATAGTTAGGGTTTTGTTGGTGCGCTATTGTAATGTTGAACCCTGGGTCTACCCCTATACCAACATGAAGTTAATTAATAATAATCATATTTGGAATTAATTATTTTGATTTGATTCATTCATATTCATATTTTTAATTAGTTATTTTGATTTATTTCATGAATTTTACTATTGAATATTTTGATTTTTTCCATTTAATATTATTTAATGTTAATTCATCTAATGTTATTTAATGTTAATTTATATAAATAAATAAAATATAATACAAATCCTCAATTTTCACATTATCGTCTCCCATGTCTCTTAAAATGAATATAAAAACCAAAAAACAATGAGAGGAACGCAAAACAATAATTATGTGATGTAAAGTGATAGAGTATTGGAGAACGTATCTATAATATTAACCACTATCGAGCGAAATAAAGTAAACCTTTTGGTAAATGTGTGAAGATGAAATCTTCATTTTCCAATATAGTTTAAAATTTATTATAAAAAATATGTCGACTAATATTTTTATGATAAAAATATACTCATGCCAATGCATAGAGCGCATAAATTTGTTTTAATGGCTAAGAGCTATGTTATCAATATAAAAATGACAGAGATGTTTAATTCATTTAAGACTGTTTTATTAAATTGATTATCGCATTAAAGCATTTGGTAGTATGAGTAAGAAAAACAATATCATGATTTGGTAGTTATCAATATAAAAATCACTGAGATGTTTAATTCATTTAAGACTGTTTTATTAAATTAATTATTGCATTGAAGCATTTTGGTAGTATGAGTAAACGAAATAATATCATGATTTAGTAGTTTGTATTATATGATTAAGTCATAATTTAATAGTAATAGTCTGCATTATTTTATTGGGTCATATTATTGTGTTTTAAATTTAATTAAATAATTAATTTCTAAAAAAAATTGAGCTTGGCTGGGGTTTAGTGTCCCTCTACATTTGTCATCATTATGCACCTTCTACAAAGTCATCATAGGGGTCAAGCCCCCCTCCTCATTCCTCCTTGGGCTGCAATGGCACAAGATTTGGTCCTCTTAAACATGATTCGCCCACCCCAGCCTTTGTAAGCAATGGCATTGTCGACTCCATCAACTCCTCGCTTGAAGAACCCATGCTAGAGTCTTAGACACCACCTGAAGAAACAACGAAGTGGAAACTAGGCCAAGAAACACCAAGATACGAGATCCACTCGAATTGGCTTAGTGCTTATGCGCATTTCATGAAGGATCACGTGATAATCAATAGGTTTCTTGGTATTTGGCCAACTGAGAGAGATCTGGTTGCCTAGATGAAATCCCTTTGGAAACCCACATGTCTTTCATTTTGAACTTAAACTTGGCTCAAAAGGTTTATTCACTGTTATTTTTTAAAACCCCCAAGAAAGCGAACGAATCTTCGAAAATGACCCATATTTCTTTCGTTCGGCAAGCTTACACCTTCGTTATTGGAAAAACAATTTTAATCTTGACAAGGAAGACCTCTCATATGCCTCGGTCTAGTTTTTCCTATACTCCCTCCCTCAAGAGTACTGAGAAGAAGAAATCATGGTAGGCATAGGAAACACCCTGGGCACTTATGTGAAATCATTTGAAGGAACCAAGCAAGGCCAGTACACAGCCTATGCACGAATATTCATATACATGAATGTATATGTTCCTATACCAGATTCAATCTGCCTAAGATTCCAAGACATTGAATGGATTCAAACCATGGAATATGAATTCATCACTTTTTGTTGTCATCACTATCATGAGCATGGCCACCTCTACAGGGGCTTCCCATTATTGAATCCTCCCACGCCCTTTAAATATGAACCTAAAAAAGATGACGAGGGCTTCACGAAGGTATCCTCTTATCTCAAATCCAACATGAAGTCTATACCTTAAGGTCCTTCTGGTCCTTCCAAAAACCCTGATCTCAAAAATAACTTTGATTCTCTTAGCAACCTCCCCTCTTTCTCTAACCCTGTCATTGAAGAGACTCCTTCTTCCAGCAACCCAAAAAGTCATAAATTATCTTATCCCCCTCCCAACCCTAAAGACCCCCAAAAACCTAAAACCTCTGTCTACCCCTCTGATATTCCTCCCCTAGAAGATATTTCCATGATGCAAGAAAATGAAGATAGTTCGGACCTAGAACAGGATGAAATGGAGCTAGATGGTATAGACTTGGAAAGCATTGTTGATGTTGTTCAAAGGCGAGACATGTAATCCATACCTCCAGAGCATATCTAACGCATTCTAAAATCCCTCCACAAGAGGAGAAAGGAGGCCCCAAGGTATTATGTGGCTACAAGTCCAAACCCAAATCTTGGTATCCAACCTAGCAAGCTTAAGACTAAAAACAATCCTAAGAAGGACAAAATACGGGGCCAGAAATCTAATATTCAACTCCTCCAAGAAATAAGTGACATCTTGGTTAACTCAAGGTAGAATTCTCTAATAATAGACACATTCCAAGCCTCCCCTAGTTTCCAATGAAAGTAGTCTCACAGAATATTCAAGGCCTTAATGGTAAGAGCAAGCACAATGTCCTACAAAAGAAGTTGTACTCAAAATCCCCAGATTTGGTCCTTCTCTAAGAAACTAAATGTTTTGGGACTGTTTTCAAAAACATTCTTTCCAAATTTTCGAAAAATGGTTTCTTTATGTCTATTGACTCTATAGGTTTGGTTCAAGGCTTTGCAATCCTCTGGAATCTAGACAAGATTCTTGTCTGGATTTTTTTCTCCATTAAATATAGTATTGCAACCAGGTTTCATAGTTTAGGCGAAGAAACCTCTAAGTTCATCACTAATGTTTATGGACCTCAATGGCTTGGAGAAAAACTTAAGTTTATACAACAATAAAAAAATATTTTAGATCTAGTACATCCACACTTTTGGCTAAAGGGTGGGGAATTCAACCTCATCACTTCTCTAGAGGAAAAAAAAGGGGGTCTCATGCGCCTAGATTTTGAACACTTGGCCTTCAAGGACTTCATCTAGAATCAACAATTACTAGACTTGGAGATAGGTAATGGTATTTAGACCTGGAATAACTATCGTGGGGGATCTCATCAAGTATCTTGCAAACTAGATCGATATTTTATTTTAGAATCTCCCATTCTCTCTCAGATGCACATGGATGCCACAATTCTCCCAGTAGCGGGGTCAAAACACTAGTCAATTTTCCTCTCCATCGACACCCTCGGTAAGCCTTGTAAAATACACTTCAGGTTCAAGAAATTTTGGCTCTCCCACCCAGACTTCGTCAATAATGTCAAATTACGGTGGGAGGAAACCCAAGTAGCCAATGGATCTCTCATGTACCACTTTAAACGAAGTCTCAAGATCCTCAAGAAAAGCATCAAAGTATGGAACATAATGGATTTTGGGAACATTTTTCAAGCTCAACAACTATTGGAATCCCAAATGGAAGAGGTACAACAATGGGTTATCTCTCAAGGCCAATCGTTGAAGCTATCCCAACAAGAGAAGACTTTCACTACTCAAATCAAGGATCGATAAAAATAAGAATAAATGCTATGGTGACATAAATCGTGAGTCCGGTGGCTTAAGGAAGGGGAGCACAACTCCAAATTATTCCATAATTCCATGGTACAGAGACGTCATTCCAATGACATCACTCATTTCACCTCAGGCCAAGGTAACAAGCTCACTTCTCACACTGGTATTGAAATAGAGCTAACCTCTTTCTTTCAGGATTTTCTCACTAGATCTCAGAAAAACCACTGACTTTCCATCCATTCCATCACTCAAAATATCCCCAACTTAATCTCAGAGGAGAGAAATTCTATCCTTATGAGGCCCATTTCCCTGGAGGAAGTTGAGGCAACCAATTTTAATTTGGCCCCAGGAAAATCTCTAAGCCTTGATGCCTTCACCTCTGAATTTTTCCATCATTACTAGAATATGATCAAAATGGATGTTTGGGCCCTTATGTAAGAATCCCAATGGATCTCGGGAGTCATTCCAGCCCTGAATGCCACCTTCCTTACCCTCATTCCCAAGGAGGAAAAGGTGGCAGACCCAAACAAATTATGCCCCATATCCCTTTGCAATGTCATATATAAGATCATCTTTAAAGCTATTGCCATCTACCTTAAACCCCTTCTACCCACGCTAGTCACCCTTGAACATATTGGTTATGTGGAGGGTCACCAAATATTGGACAACATCATTTTAGCCCATGAAATTTACCACACCTTAAAAACCTCAAAAACCTCAGGCATGCTCATCAAGTTGGAGATGTCTAAGGCTTTTGATAATCTCAATTGGAAATACAAATGGGAAATCCTCACAACTTTCAAGTTTCATCAACACTGGGTCAAATGGATCATGACCCTCATATCCTCTACTTTCTTTTCTCCTCTGATAAATAGTGCTCCCTCCTCTCCTTTTCGTCCCTCCCATGGCATCCATCAATGGGACCCCCTCTCCCCCTTCCTATTTATATTCATGGATAAATGGTTAGGCCATAGCCTCAAAAGCTACAAGGCCTAACTCTACATCTGTCGGCTAATCCCTTCACCCACAACCAATTTGTTAATGACACGATGTTGATGGGTGTACCCTCTGCAAGGGAAGAAAGAGCCTTTAATAAATTTCTTGATGACTTTATGGAAGCCTTGGGCACCTCAATAAATCACTTAAAGTCCCCAACATTCTTCTTCAATGCTCCTCTCTCAATCCAATTTCATGTCTCCCACATTTTTTGTTACTCTATGAGCTCCCTTCCATCCAAATACCTTTGGGTTCCCTTGCTCACATCTATAGTTCACAACAGTTCTTGGGAAGAGATTCTCTCAAGGCTCAACATAAATATCTCTAGTTGGACCTTATGTCCCCTCAACATTGTTGGTCTCCTTGTCCTTCTCAAATTTTTTCTCCAAGCAATCTCTCTATATCTCTTCTCGGACTTAGCTACTCCCAAATGAATTCTCAAAGCAGTTAGAGCCCTTCAAATGAAATTTTTGTGGCAAGGTTCTCAAGCATCCTAAAAATGGGCCTATGTCGCTTGGAATACCTTGTGCCAGCCTAATTTAAAAGGATCTCTTGTCTTTAGGAATCTGAAAATTCCCAACAAAACATTGGGAGAAAAAGAATGGTGGAGGTGGATACAAAACAAAGGAGAAATATGGAGTGGCCTTTAGAAACGGAAATATGCATATCAAATAGGCTCCTCTGAAATTATCCAAGTGACAGATGCTCCTTTAGGATCCCTTATTTGGAATACCTCTTGGAAAAACAAAACCCTCATTCAATAACACAATTTTTGGGAAACTCGATATTGTCGATCAACTCTTTTTTGGGAGGACTCCTGGAAGAAACTCCTAGCTATTCAAACTGATAAAAAACTACCCCCCTTGAAAGTATTTTTTCAATAACTTAAAGGGTGGCTTGTCAAGAATTATTGGTCTCCAATATCGATAGACTCTGATTGGTATTCATGGTTCCTAGATCCAAATCACATTCCCCCCTAAGATCGCCCCCTTCTATCCCTATTGATGGAAATCCTCAGTAAGCGAAAAATAAAGATCTCTTCTCAGTAGGACAAACTAAGATGGTGATATCATCTTGCAGGATGATTTAATTTAAGAGAAGCATGTCATCTAGTAGCACATCACTCGGATATCCCAGAAGATGACATTTGGAGGAAAATTTGGAAGTAAAATCTATGGCCCAAAGTCACCACCTTTCTCTGGCATGTTTCTCACACGAAAATTATCACTTGGGATCATCTCATTAAACAAGGTTTCTATGGGATTGAGATATGCATGTTATGTCACCAAATAAAAGAGTCCATGGAACATCTCCTCAATACTTGTTCCTTCAACAATTATCTCCAGGACCAGGAAGCCATATCCTTTTGGAAAACTGACCACAACAAGGATTATATTAGATATAACATCTCCTCTCGGAGGGATAATTTCTTTTGAAATTCCATTCTAAATCGGATATGGAAATTCTTCCCAGGTTTCTTACTATGGGAGATTTAGAAGGAGAGTAGTCGAATAATATTCAAGAATGAGTCTCAGCATCAACCCTTCATTTGGAGCAATATTAAACAAGACATTTAAAATAGTATCCTAAAAGAAAAATGGAACCCTAAAGACATCAAATGTTCCATGCATGAGCAATCCCTTCTCTCACTTTGATTACCCTCATTCCCTTCCTTCTCTATTTCATCATCCATTTGTACCCCTCTGCCATATGCCCCTTTTTTCTGGTCTCCCCCCCCGTATTTCATAAAGATCAATTTGGATGGTTCTTCCAAAGACAATCTCGGGCCTACTAGCTATGGCGGTGTTTTCCGATACAACTCAAGAAAAATCCTCATAATCTTCTATGGTCACATAGGTATCAATTCCAACAATGTTGTAGAACTTTGGGCCCTCATTCAAGGTCTTCATATTTCAAGCATGCATCAGTTCTCCCAACTTATTGCAAAAGGAGATTTCAAGCTCATCATTAACATGCTTTCCAAGATCCAATGGGGATCTTCTCCATCCAAGATCTCCACCTACTAGAGATTGGAAAATCTCATTGATATTCTTATCTTTGTCCTTCCCTATATATATG
>JZKD02S1354809.1:16166-55981 GCA_000966675.3 Picea glauca | reverse complement strand
TATCAACCATGAAAAAACAATAATGAGTCATATTTACATCAAACACTATTGGGTCCATTACCCAAACCTTTGTGCTACGGGTCTTTCTTCAACGGTTGACATCAATGACAACCAAACTTAATCAACAGGCACTTGTGAGGATAAATGATATATGTAAGTTACATTCCTCACCTGATAATTTCTTTGATGGGTATTTTTTCATAGAGGAAATGCATTGATGTTGGTTAATAAGAGTTGTGGAAAATGCACCTCAAATTTTCTACAACTTGCTACATATATACCCATCCAACATTACCTGAAAGAAAGGAAGAATTGTGGGTGTTGAAGCATTCTTCAACGAAATAGTCCAAGTCACCGAGGATATTATTGAATCATTAGAATGTGACTCATAAGCACAATAGGCAGTAGGTCTTGACCAATCCCTTGATTCTAATATGAATATGTTTGCTATATGGTTCCTCGAAACGAATATGTGTGCACAATTCTCTCGTTGATGTCAAATCTTCTTAGCAAATGCCAAGGATTCCACGGTGGGAGTATTTTGATTTAGATTAAAAAGATGTGCATGCTATTTTCTGTCCCTATCTCCTCCAAGATTGACTTTGCTTTGGGTGAGCGATGGAACGATTCGACTTCCAACTATTCAATAGGATGAACAGGAAGGCATGAAAGGAGAAGAAGAGCAGGGCAAAGAAAGTGGGTATAATGACAACGCCTCAGAGCCACCGTGTTTTGAACAACCAATAGAGTTTTTATTCCATAGATGGAAGACCAATCTCCAACATGCAACATCCATTCCTCGTTGGGAAGAGGCAGATGCAACACCATGAATCGCGTCTGAACTTTGTTGGTTCCAAGGGTGGGATATGCATAGAAGTGTCGAGGGAAAATAGTGTCAGGTCACCTTATTACATTAAAGGCCCATTTCGAAGCATTGTTACTAATAGAGAAGGATTGTTACATAAGGCAGGGCTACCCAGAAGAGGAAAGCATTGGCTGCAATGGGGGCATTTGGTGGGGATACTATTATTAAAAAGCCCAAAATGAAAAACATTAATGTATGGACCAAATCAACATCCAGGAAGTGGGGCAAGAAGAACAGGGCTAATGGCAGCCTCGCAGTAGAAGATACTACTTTTATGACTCCTGTTTCAAAAGATAGACCTTGAATGGAAAGAGGAGTTGTATATTTCTGGATTTTTCTCTGCAACTAAATATTCAAGATGTAGTCATATTAGTAAATGAATTTAACAAATAGTCAATTATGAAATAAATAATTCATCAACAATTTCAATTTCAATCGGATGCAAGCATTGTGGAACTTATCTCTGATTATTTAAACTTATCTCTGATTATTTTTTCTTCTGGTGTGTTTTCGTTTGTGTGTTGTTGGTGTGCGTTGCTGGAATTCTTCGACTCTGCTAACCTCCTTATTGCATGTAAAAGACTTTGTTGGGATCAACAGAGAGGATTTTGCGGGGATCAGGGGGAGAGGATTTTGTTGCTAACCTCCTTCTTTCATGTACAAGACTTTGCTAGGATCAATGGAGAGGATTTTGCGGGGATCAAGGGGAGAGGATTTTGTGGGGGGAGAGGATTTTGCGGGGATCAGAGGAAATGGACACTACAAATCTCGAGCGGTAGCCTGAAGAAAGAAAAGAGATGGGGATGGAAATTTGGAGTGGTAGCCTGAAGAAAGAAAAGAGATGAGGATGTTGTGTGTAAATCCAACACGTTGGCATGGTGGCATGGTGGTTTGCATGGGGCTATAGGTGGGAGTCAGAGATCAGTATGGGATATGGACTAGATACGATACATGGGAGCATGCAAACATTTAATGTTAAGAAGTAATGCTAGAGTCATGTCTAGCATTACTTCATTGTGAAAAAATAGAATACAAATATGCACTTTAAAGAAAATATAAGCTAAACTTTCTTCTGCCTCTCCTCACGAAGAGGCCAAATAAGAGGTCGAATTGAAAAGTTAGAATAAAATTGTATGAATTTCCAACTTATATTATATGAATCTTTGAAACTTTAGGTTAAAACGATCTAATTTCATTGATTTTTGTGCCACCTAATTGAAAAACTAAAAAATGATTACTATTAGTCCCTACCAGCTCGGAGTGCAGGGACTAATTATGGTGCAATTGATTTTAATAAGTAGAACTTGGAGCAATAAGTTCATTATATATGCAATGATTATGAATTTGATGCATTGTTACTTTATCAAGATTTAGATAAAGAAGTTTCCTTTGCAAGTCATTAAGATAACCAACTAAATTCTTTACAAAACAATGTATTCAATTTTTCAAGATGTGTTATTCCATAAATCGATTCTAGAATTTTTATAAAAAAATGGAACAATACTAATATAAATGTTGGTAGTGATATTTATATTATATGCAAAAGGCTAATACAAGATTATTGAAGCTCCCGTATACCATTGACATTAGACATCTTACTCCAGATCAAAATTAAGAACATTTTCCTATATATTTATGTGGGTAGGAAGTTGTAAACCAATTTGTTAATTGTTACCCATATGATGGTCATTATCTTGTGGATTATTTCATCTTTTATTAAGTTGTGTGGTTTATGAATATGGAATTTAATTACTTACAATGGGGCATGGATTATGTCAAAGAGTTATGATTGTGAGTTATGATTGTGAAAATATTATTAGGAAGTGTTACCCTCATTTTGGATAAGAACAATATCTTTATAGAAAAGACACTAGTAGAGCTTGATGTTGGTATAAAGGGGTACTTTGCATGGTGTTTATAGAAATCATAGAAGCATTGAGCTAGGAGATTGAGTGGCATGACACTTTTTGTTTAGCTAGATCCTAAAGATGTTGGATATTATGTATTGTTCTCAAACATGCTATGTAAAATTCATGTGTTGTATATTTGTGGTTATATGTTTATGATATCTTGAATGCAATCACAAGTGATAATTTTTTGATAACTTGATGTTTACATATTGTGGATAAAAATGGTAAAAAGTGCATAATATTTATTCACCCCCCTCTCAGTATTATTGAATATTCCAACAATTAGTATAAGAGCAAGTCCTTAAGAAACAACCTAACCATTGGAAGGTAGATCATGGAGTGTACTAAGAATGGAATGCTAGTGTTTGATGGTCAGATCTATGCCTTATGGAGTAGAAGGATGAAATTTTTTTTGCAAGCATAGGGATTTGATGTCTGGAAAGAAGTAGTAGATAGATACAAGGAACCTGCCACTCCCCCAATAGATAAAGATGGAAATAAACTTTGTGAAAAAAATTTGAAGGCTATGAACGTTATTCTAAGTGGCCTAGTTAGTTCATTATATGTCAAGGTTATGCATTGTGACTCTGCACAGGATATTTGGGACAAACCTCAAAATGTTTACAAAGGAGATGCCAAAGTCAAAGGGGCCAAACTTCAAACTTATAGAGGTAAATTTAAACAACTGGAAATGAAGGAAGATGAAGATATTACAACTTATTTTATGTGAGTTGATGAAATAATGAACACTATTAAAGGATTAGGAGAAGAAATTAAAGGTTCGGTGATTGTTCAAAAAGTACTAAGGTCTCTTCCAATGAGATTTGATCCTAAGATTTCATCCCTAGAAGAAAGAATAGATATTGCTACATTGAGCATGGACGAGCTACATGGAATACATACAGATTATGAAATGAGAATAGAAAAGGATAATCCATCCAAGAAGGAAGCAACTTTCAAAGCATCCAAGAAGACAAGAAAGTATAAGCAAAAGTCAAAGTCGAGCTCCTGCTGCAACGATGATTCAAATGAAGATGAAAAGATATCCAACTTCGTGAGGAGGTTGAAGAAAGGAACTGGCAAGTAAAAAGGTAATTTTCCCTTAAAGTGATTTAATTGTGGTAAAATTGGTCATTTTACTTCTAAATGTCCTTATGCTAAGAACTCAGATAGAAATGAAGAAGAAGTTTCCAAGAAAGAAAATAAATATCAAAAGGGAAACAAGAAAGGAAATAAAAGAAAAGTCTTCAACAAAATCCTCTACTCAAAAGAACATAGTTCCTCATTTGATGAGGAAGGTGATAGCGACAATGAATTAGAAAGAGTGGTCTTCATGGAAATGGAAACTCAAAAAGGAACCCTTGAAAATGATAAAGAAGATTATGAAGAAGGTTAAGTGGATCTTGAGGCAGAACTTATCAGTTCTTTAAGTGATCTAAAAAGGGAAAGGAAGAAAAACAAGTCCCTTAAGGAAGAATTGATCAAACTAAAGGAGGTTTATCAAAACCCTAACAAATATTCTGAATAAGTCTAGCATATTATCATAAATTTAAAGCTCCATCTAGAAGAAACCAAAGTAATTGAAGAAACACTCAAAAAATAGTTGGAATAAAAGTAGAAAATAAACGAGTCTTTGGAAGATGAAATAGTATCACTACGAAAGGAAGTTCCAAAGAAGGACATTTGAAAGAACTTCGATAAAAAAACCAAAATATTGAATGAAATCATAAACATTCAAAGGCCATGCGATGACAAGTCTAGACTATGATACAAACAAACTCAAATTGAGAAGGGTTCAATCTCCACAACAATAGAAAGAGAAGCATAACACAAGAGCTATGCAAAAGTCATCATAGGTACCATAAAAAAGGAAGAATGCAAGCCTTCAAAGGAGAACATTCAAGCAATGAAAATCATCCAAGAAGAAGACCAACCAATCAGAGGAACGCAAAATCAGCAACCAACAATGGAAAGGACTCAAGAAGAAAATTACAGAAGAGTTTCACCATCTAGAAGATCTCCCACACTTAGGTATCAAACTATCTTTCTTGGATTATGTTATTCCTGCAATAATCTTGGGCACAAGGCCATAAATTGTAAATACTATGCTAAGAACGTAAGTAACTATGGAGGCTACTCTAGGAATAATTACCTCAGAAAACCTCATGAAGCTTATAACAAAAAATATAACAGTTTTGTCTCATTAAATAATGAAGTGGAATGCTACAAATGCAACAATTTTGGACACATAGCCAAAGATTGCAAGTTGATTCTCCCTTAGAAGGAACTGAGGCAAAATTTTAACAATCATGTAAAAGAACCATCAAGGATATGGAAAAGGAAGTAGGATAAACTGAACATTGAAGAATGTTCGATTTCTCTACAAGCACAAAGAAGAAAAATTGATTGGTACATTGACATCGGTTGTTAAAAGAACATGACATGTGACAAGGATGAATTTGTAACTCTAAAGGAAGAAAGAGATGGATCGGTTTCATTTGGAAATGATAACTCAACCAAAATTATAGGAAAGGGCATAATCAAGCTTGGAATCAAATATTCCATGGAAGAAAATGTCCTACTTGTCGAAAATATGAAGCACAATATGCTAAGTGTCAGTCAAATGTGTGACCTGGGACAAACACTTCTATTCAACTCAAAGAAATTTGAGATAAGGAAGGAAGGATCATGTAGGTTGGCAACGACAACAATAAGAACTCCAAACAACATATACATCTTAAATGAGATCGGAAAGGAAAGATGTTGCTTGGGAAAGGAATATGAAAGTTGTCTTTGGCACAGAATAATGGGTCATATGCACTTTGACAATCTTGTCAAAATCATCAGAAAAGAAGCAATAAGAGAGATGCTTGAAATTTCAAAGCCAACAAACACTATGTACAAGCATTTTCAACATGGAAAACAAATAAGAGCTAAGTTCAGGACAAAGGAATACTCTACAACAAAACCATTGGAGATTGTACACACCAATCTATATGGAACAATGAGAGAAAAAGGGATGAATGGAGAACAATACTTTATGCTACTTATTGATGATTACACAAGAATGAACAAAGTCTATTTTCTCAAGAAAAATTCAAAGGCATTCGAATGTTTCAGGATAGTCAAAGAGATGGTTGAAAACAAGACTGATTTGAAAATCAAGTCCTTGAGATCCAACAATGAGGTGAGTTCATGTCAAAATAATTCAGGTATTTATGTGAATAACATGGAATAAAAAGACAATTCTTAGTAGCTAGGACACCCTAGAAAAATGGAGTCATTGAAAGGAAGAATAAAACTATACAGGAAATGGCGAGAACCATGTTGAAAGATTCCAACTTGGGTAATCTCTTTTGGGTACAAGCATAACATATAGTCATTCATATATTGAATGAAGGAATGCTTAGAAGTAATAATGACAAGACTCCATATGAATTGTGGAAGGAAAGACCGATGGACATCAAGAATTTTAGAGTGTTTGGAAGAAAATGTTACATAAAAAGAGAAGATAATAAGATTGGAAAATTTGACTCCCAGGTTGATGAAGGAATACTAGTTGGATACTCAAGAAAAACAAATGCATACAAATGATACAACCTAAGACTCAACAAAATAGTGGAGAGCATCCATGTAAAGATTGATGAAACAAATGTGTTGAAGACCAAAGAAAAAAGCAGAAATACAAAAGACTAGGAAGCAGAAGACGAACTAAAAGAAGAAGTAGCAGTATAAAAAGAAGAACCAAAAGATAAGAAACTAGAAGCAGACCAAGAAGGAACATAAGACAATCATCAAGATCTCCAGACATATTCTAAGAGACCCGAATGATGGTGTCAGAAGAAACATCCACTGAAACAAATTATTTGATCTAGATTTTATGAGAAGAATGAAATGAATACATATTATTAAAAGATGCTTAACACATAATAACAGAGATACAGTAAAATTGGTTTTCTATTCAATAAGGAAATAAGCTAAAACTATAAAATGCAGCGGAAAACAAACTTGTTGGAATGGTGGTGGCTTATCTCTGAGAAGAGATGTGACAACTATGCTCATTCACAAGAAGATGATTAGAATGAGGCTCTGAAGGCATTTTTACAATAAACAGGAATGTCAAAAACCCTAGACATCCAAAAACCTAACCCGAGGAGATGAATCGCCAAAAGTCATGTGGGCCCCGTTTGCGTAAGTTAGTACATCAACTTCTCGAGGTCATAACTTTTTCATACGATCTATGTTTTAGGCGCACGACAGCCCATTGGAAAGGTCTATCCGAGGAATACACATTTTTTTACTATCTATCAAAGGTCAATGTTAACTGCAGCGAGCCCTAATAATGTTGTTTAGGGCCTCAAAATGGCCCTACAAGTCAGGGACCCAAAAACTAGGAAAAAAACTGCCAAACTGGAAAACTGCCAAAACGAACCAATTGGAATAGGTAGGAGACCACCAACATCCATATGGATCAATCCTCACCCCTTAGGAAGCAATGGTATCTATTTCATTGAGTTCCCCCATCAGATGAGGAAATTTCTGTTGAATTTGGCCCCGGGTTAACCACTTGCCTTGGTGCAGAAGTTGCCCTACTTTGACAACTCGATAAAGTTGGATCCTTTCTTGTTGGGTGCCCATGATTTGTGTGTCCACAATATGATCATTAGATGCCCGTTGCATGAAGTCAGGTTTGAGCTCTGTTGGTGTCAACTACTCTGTTATCTCTGAGGTGTCCAATAATGGTGGGAAATATGGTCGAAGGAGAGCCACATCGAAGACTGGGTGCAGGCCAAGGAAAGGGGGAATGTTGAGCACAAAATCATTGTCACCCACAGCCTTGGTGATGGTGTATGGCCCATGCCAGAGTGGGCGAAGCTTCCTATGGGGCCCTATAGGGAATTCTTTTTGAAAGTGCAACCAAAATTTGTCGCCCACCTCAAACTTATGTGGCACTCGGTGATGATCATGGTGTTGCTTGTACTTGGCATTAGACTTCTATAAAATATCCTGAACTTGTTGGATGATGTGTTGGATCCACTCAATGAACCGGGTGGCTTTGTCAACTTCTAGTGGATCAAGCGACAAGTCGGTCGAGGTGATCTCTAGGGGTAGTGAAACATCTATGGGGCCCAATGGTTGGAATCCCAACCCCACCTGAAAGGGGTTATGGCCAGTTGAGATATACAGGGATCAGTTGTATCTATGTTGGACATAGGGAAGACTCTCATCCCATGTGTGGGGGTTCTTGGAATTGTATATGCACAGTATATGTATGATCATCTTATTGACGACCTCAGTTTGGTCATTTGGATGGGGGTGGAAGGCAGTGGATTTGGTGAGCTTAGTATCCAACAGTGACCAGAGGCTCAAACAGAATGTGCTGAGGAACTGACTGCCCCGATCTAAGACAATGGTTTGCAGGATTCCAAAATGTACACAGACACGTTCAAAGAAGATCTTGACAGTGGCCTCTACAGTGATGTCATTCTTGCAAGCAACTAGAATCACCATCTTGGAAAAGCGATCAACAACCACAAAAACACAGTCATTTCCCCTCTTGGTGGACAGGATGCCCAACATGTAGTCCATTGAGATGGATTCCCATGACTTGTCATGAGTAGGCAGAGGGGTGTACAAGCCCTATTTCTTAGTGGTCAGTTTTTCAATAGCACAGGCGATGTGGGACTTGATATACTTGCCGAAATCATGTCGAAGTTTTGGCCAGTAGAAATGTTTCTGCAGCATTGCCATTATCTTTTCGACGATAAAGTGTCCTTCCAAACTACTATAGTGATATTCCCAAATCATCTTCGCGTGCTATCTTTATGGAACACAAATATGTCCCAGACGACACAACAACCCATCCTAACAATGGAAATTAGCAACCAATGAGTTTGCTCCCAATATTTGGTAGGTGGTGGAGAAGTCAAGGTCTATCTCATAGAGGTGGGGCCATCTAGAGGTCTCATGGTCACAAGAGTCTAGCACCGTGGTGAGTGTCACGACTGGAGGTTGGCTGAGGCAATCAACAACTCAGTTGGTACCTCTTATTCTATACTTGATCTTGAGGTGGAAATGATATAAGTATGTGGACCAATTCTGATGGCGGTAATTTTGCAATTTTCCTTGGGTCTACATGAACTGTAGTGGCTTGTGATCAATGTGGATGATTTTCTCCTTCCCCAGAATGTAATTCCTCCACTGGAGGTATGATTACACAATGGAGTAAATTTATTTTTCGTAAGTAGGGTACTTACGAGCAACATCCGATAGTGTCTCACTATGATACACCACGGGGTGGTCGTGTTGAGTGAGAACGGTGCCCACATCATAGTTTGAAGCATTTGTATCGATCTCAAAGGGATGTTGCAGGTTCGGTAATGAAAGTATTGGGGATGAGCACAAACGATGCTTCAAGTCATCGAAGGATTATTTTTGGAACATGCTCCACACAAATTTTGCATGACTGCCACCCCTAGTTACTTGGTTGAGGGCCCATGTGATATGAGAGAATCCCAACACGAACCTGAGATATAAATTGGTGAGGCCCAAGAAGCTCCGAAGCTTAGTGAGCGTGGTCAGGGCTGGCCAGTAACGAATGACATGGATCTTGGTTGGATCCACATGCACACCATGTTGATCAACGATGTAGCCTAAGTAATGGACCCTGTTTATTCCGAAGGAGAATTTTTCCAAGTTTGCATATAGTTTTTTTTGTCGCATGGTGTGAAAAACCTATTGAATATGTTGCAAGTGTTCTGCCCAAATATTGTTGTAGATGAGGATGTCATCCAGATATGTCATTACAAAAGTACTGGTGAAATGTTGCAAGATATCATCCATCATCCTCATCAAAGTTGTTGGATCATTTATCAAACCAAAGGGCATGACCAACCATTCAAAAAGACCTTCTTTTGAATTGAAGGTGGTGTTCCATACATATGTCTGTCTATTGGGACCTGGTGGTATCCAGACTTTAGATCAATCTTACTGAAGTATTTGACCCCCATGAGTTGATCAAGGAGGTCGTTGATTCGGGGAATTGGGTACTGGTTCCAGACTGTGATTTTATTCAGAGCTCGATAATCAATGCAGAGTCACCAGGTCTTGTATTTCTTATGAACCAGTAGGATTGGGATCCCACAGGGCAATGAGTTGGAACAAATGTTCCCCTTGTGGATCAGTTCTTGGATATGCCACTTGATATCCTCACTTTCTAACAGAGAGTGGCGATATACCGACCCATTGGGTAGCAATGTGCCTTGGGTCAGATCGATGGGATGCTTGACTTGGTAGTGTAGAGGTACCTCGGTAGGAGAGGAGAAGATATTTGAGTATTCTTCCACAAACTTATCCACTTGCTTATGTTGTGTGGAGATATTGGCCATGGAGGCCCTAGATGTGGCTATGATCTTTCTCTTACTCTGAGAGAGAATCATGAAGAAGAAAAATTTCCTGGTCTGAGAGATGACCTTCCTACATTGCTTGGTAGAGATCAAGGAAATAGCACTAGGAGGGACTCCCTCGGGTATCCTGTACAATTTCCTATTCAAAGTAATAATAACACTACGAGGCCTAGACTCATATACAACATGACGTTTCCATAAATAAGGTTGGCCCAAAAGAACATTACAAACTTCGAGAGGGGAAACATCACACAATACCTCGCCTTTAAAGGGCTTGATTCCATACAACAGTCGACATTATTGGCTGACATGGATATCACTTCCTTGGCAGAGCCATCCAATGGTGTAGGGTTGCAGGTACAGCGTTGTCAGCAAGGCCAGTTGCTTGATGACATCTGTTGAGATGAGGTTCTTCTGGCTACCACTATCAACAATGAAATGTAGTGGGGTGCCTTTTACCCACATCTATGAATGGAAAAGGAACTCGCCTTCTTCTGGCTCGTCTGGTTCACCAGGCTGGAGCTTGGTGGTAGAAACTATGGCATCGGGTTCTGCATCAATGATCTATCTTCCCCTTTCTAGTTCTGACTCAAATTCAGAACCCACATATGATTCAGAGTCTTTCACTTCGGCCACCAACGACTACTTTGAGTGATAATCAACAACGTTATGCCAAGGGCTCTTATGGAAGTCGCACCACTTCCCAATATCCTTCTTTGTCTTTCTGGTGTCCTTCTTTTCTTTCCTCTTAGACTGGTTGTCCTGATACTGTCCATCTTTGCTCTGTCCTTTTTTTTGTAGTTTGGGATCGCCCTTTCTTGGTTTTTGCTCTGAGGGGTTCCCAGGCCCAAATTGTCGTGTCTTTTGTTTGAGATTTTGCTCGATTTTGACTGCATATTGATAGGTCGCTCCCAAGGATGAGATGTATAGAAATTCCATTTTGTTCTAGATGTATCTATGCAAAGCACTGCAATACTTGAGCACCAGATGTCTCTCTAAATCTTTGATACCCATCCTGGTCCGCAGGGTACAAAACATATTTGTGAAATCTGACATACTTGGTCTCTTTATTGCCGCAGTGTGGTCCATTTGGTATATAGGTCATCATAACTTCTAACAGGGTAGTATTGTTCCTTAATAGCATCCTTGAAGGATTCCCAAGTGGTCACGACTATAAATAGTGAGGGTTCCTCTATTTCCTTTTGCTCACAGAAAGTTTTGCACCAATCTTTGACATGGGGAACGACTTTGAGGAGCGCAAAAGTAATGTTTTCTCTATTTGAAAAGTTATGGACAGAAAAATACCCTTCTAGTAGATTAAACTACTTATCTACAACATCTATGTCTATCTGACCTACAAATATAGGAATATCAAAGTTGATTTGTACCTTGAAGGGGGAGACACTTCCACTCGAGGAAGATGTGTCGCTTGTTGGTAGTCGTCGAAGGATTTGCACGAAACTATCCATCACATTCTTTCTTTGTTGCATGAGGGCTTCCTCAAGAAATTTTTTGAAAGGATCTCATGTCCCATCATCTTTATTTTCTCCTGCCATGAGAGTCCGTTTGGGCATGCGACAAATTTTTTCCTCAAGAGAAACAAGATCGAGACCCAATTCTTTGTACCCTGACCTCGTTGGGGACATGCATTAAGACGAAAAGGAACATAATTCTCTAATACCACTGATCCATATTTTATGAGCATAACAAAATGAATACAGATTATTAAAATATGCTTAACACAGAATAACAAAGATACAGTAAAACTAGTTTTCTATTCAATAAGGAAATAAGATGAAACTGTGAAATGCAGTGGAAAACAAGCTTGTTGGAATGGTGGTGGCTTATCTCTGAGAAAAGATGTGACGGCTATGCTCATTCACAAGAAGATGATTACAATGAGGCTCTGAAGGCATTTTTACAATAAAAAGGAATGTCAAAAACCCTAGACATCCAAAAACCTAATCCTAGGAGATGAAGCGCCAAAAGTCATGTGGGCCCCGTTTGGGTAAGTTAGTACATCAACTTCCCGAGGTCACAACTTTTGCATACGATATATATTTTAGGTGCATGATAGCCCATTAGAAAGGTCTATCTGAGGACTACACATTCTGTTGCTATCTATCAAAGGTCATTTATGACTGTGGTGAGCCCTAAAAACATTGTTTAGGGCCTCAAAATGGCCTTGCAAGTCAGGGACCCGAAAACTAGGAAAAAAACTGCCAAACAAGAAAACTTCCAAAATGAACCAGTTGGAATAGGTGGGAGGCCACCGAAATCCATATGGATCATTATTGGGGATAAAAATATAGTAATAAAAACCCGAAGAAGAAAAAAGTTACTAGAACAATGACATCTAGCATTATTAGCCACAATTGAACCAAACAACTTTGAGGAAGCCAACAATGATGAACATTAGATCAAGGACATGGAAGAAGAACTGAATCAAATTGAGAAGAATGAGACATGGTAATTGGTTCCAAGACCTAAGGACAAAAATGTGATTGGTACAAAATGGGTGTTTAGAAACAAACTAAATGAAGATGGACAAGTAACCAAAAACAAAGCAAGGTTAGTATGGAAGGGATATGCTCAAGTTCAAGGAATATATTTTAAAGAAACCTTTGTTCATGTTTCCAGAATGGAAGCTATTAGAATAAATTGGCCTATGCATGTTCCAAAAGAATCACATTCTATCAGATGGATGCAAAATCAACGTTTCTAAATGGAGAATTAGAAGAATAAGTCTACATCTAACAACCAGAAGGGTTCCTACTATCATAAATGGAAGATTATGTTTGCATATTGAAGAAAGATCTGCGTGGACTCAAGTAAGCCCCTATATCCTAGTATTCAAGACTAGACAAGTACTTACAACAACAAGGATTCAAAAAAGGCATTGTAGACAACAATCTCTACATAAAAGTTGATTGAGACAACATACTTATCATTGAAGTATATGTGGATGACATCATCTTTAGAAGTGATGATGACAGGTTGAGTCAGAAGTTTGTCAAGGACATGTAGAGTGAGTTTGAAATGTCCCTACTTGGTGATTTAACTTTCTTCTTGGGACTTCAGATATCTCAGCTAGATGAAGGCATTTTCATTTCCCAAACCAAGTACATCAAAGAAATGTTGAAGAAGTTTGGAATGTAAGACTGCAAACCTGTAAATACTCCTATGGTGTCCTAGTTGAGTAAGAAGTAGTATTCAGTATCCTTGTCCACAATAGAAGAAGAATATATTGAAACAAAAACATGTTGTACTCGGGTCCTATGGATGAAGTAAACCCTGCAAGACATACAAGTAAAATATGACGAGCCCATATCAATATTTTGTGACAATACCAATGCTATAAGTATTTCCAAGAATCCAGTGATGCATTCCAAGACCAAACATATTCCTATCAAGTTTCACTTTCTATGGGAATAAGTCACAAAAAAGAATATCAAGTTGGAGTCAAAAGAACAAATTGCATACATATTCACCAAACCTCTCATGAGGGAGACCTTTGAGTATCTTCGGCATAAACTTAGAGTTGTTCCTACCCCACATTAATCTACATGACATCTTGCAAAGAATATAGGGGGAGAGAAATCAATAGGGGGAGTTACCCTTTCCATTGATTTCAAAGGGGGGAGAAAGATAAAAAGCATGAAGACGGGGAGAGAAATGATCACAGGGTGAGTATGAGGGTTTCCATCAATGAAAAAGGGGGAGATTGTTGGAAAATTGGTTTCCATTGATGTCAAACATAGAATATGCCCAGAAGCAAGTCCAGAAGCCCCTAGAAGTGATGGGGTTATTTGAAGGAGTTTCCAAAGTGGTCCCCTTATGGTGTATCTCTAAGCATGATTGTCATGGAAAGACACTTTGAAGAAGCCTACAATAATCCCTAGGTGTTAAGAAATAAAGTTACAATGTATGGTCAAGAAGCCCTAAAAATATGGTTAGGAAGCCCCAAATGGGTGGCCATGAAGCCCGAAGTTGATTGAAGAAAAAAAGTATGAAGGACATCACAAATGCATGCAAATCCTCCATGGATTGATAGGTGGAACTCCACGTGGTTCCTCATAGTTTAGGATATATTCCCTCTTAAATATGATCATGTAAAATTTTCCCCTAAATAGTTAAGAATTTATAAGTTGGCCGAAAAAAATAAGGAGAAAAATGGTTGCAAACAAGAAGTTATAGGTCGGCCCTAAAGACAAGTAAAGAAGGTACTTGGAAGGATATAAATAAACATCAAGAGCCTCTCATCAATTATCAATCAAACTTGTGATCTCTTAGTTCTAGTGAACTAGCGAAAGAGGGAGTTCTCAAAGTTCATATGTGAGAAGGGTTTTGGGGAAACCCTATCTGAGGTGACCTTCATGGGTCAAGTATAGGGTGTCCCGCGAGGCCCCTACTGGTTGTATATGTTGATGTTTTGGTAGTTGTGGGAGGCATTAACCTCCATGTGTAACCTATGACTTAGAATAGAATATTCCAGAAGCAAGTGAATCATTAAACAAATGTGTGGAAACCCTAGAAGACAAGTCGGCCTAGCAGAATAAATAGTATTAGAATGTTATCTTCCACAAATACAAGTCGGCTCCATAGTAAAAAGATAAACAAAAAATATAATTACTAGACAGTCAGGTCATCCCAACCATAAAATTCATTGCACAGATTAATATAAATAGAGGATGTTTTAGCTCATTTGGTTACCCAGACAGAGCGCAAGTCTTGTGGAGAGATGCAATTATAGATGCAAGGAGGAATACGGGTGTATGTTCATCTCTTGGTCTTGGTCTCTCTCTAGTGCTATCAAGTGATTCTCTTGGTGATATTCTTGATAAATATGACGCAAGGTTGAGAGAGTAGTGCAACTGCAGTTGTTGTATTTGTGCATGGAACTTATTTTGTGGCCATGGAGACTCTCTCTCTTGTGCACTACCATTTGAGAAGGAGCGCTCTACTTGTCTTGAGTTTTTACTACAGTTAGAAGTTAGGGTTTATCTGTTGGTTCTGGAGTAGGCTTGCTAGAATTATTCTAAGTAAATTTTAGTGTGCTCGGGGGTGGCATATGTGAATTCCTATGCTTGGGTGACAATGATGTGACATCGTCTATGGTTAAACGAGCATACCAAAATTTCAACATGGTATCAGAGTTGGTTTCCTTCATTACAGTTTAACCGCTGGAAGGAATATCCTCATTTCCCCCCATTATCAAGCTCATTTATCACTTACTTAACTCACTAAGAAGTTACCTATGTAGGGCACATCTCTTCCCGTGATCAAATCTACAAATTTCTGAAGTTGAGAAATTAGGGTTTCCTCATAAAACCCTAGGTCTGCAGTGCCAGTTCCTTCATGCCAGTTGAAACACCAGTTGCAGTGCTAGTTGCAACACCAGTTGTTGTGCTAGTTGCAACACCAGTTGCAGTATCGTTTCTAGTGAAATTTTTTGTGAAGTGTTAGGACTATTTTTTGGTTTTCCTAGTGTGACTTACCCTGTCACATCTCCATATACCTTTAGATTACAAGTTGGATCACCTTTGATGTTTTAAGTTTCATCTTTGCTTGTCACTGTTGTCGGATCGTGCCACTACCTATTGATGTTGTCGAAGGTATGTACTTATATATATTTAAATTGTATCACTATTTTGAGTGTGATTGCAGGAGAAGGGATCTCTTACAGTTGTAGATCCAGAGGGATCTCAGAACCAACACATTTAGAGGAACAACACACTCCAGGTTTGATTGTTTTTGTATTCCTCTACTTGTTATGGAATTATTGTAATCTTATGAAAATCTAGTTGTATTTTGGTATATTAAAGTTATAGTAACCTATGTTCAAAGTTAAAGTTATAAGTTGACTGTAGTCAAAGTATTAGATTGATTAAGGTTGAGATTTTGGAGTTTGTTTGCATTATATTCTGTAACTCGGATTTTTGTCAAGAAAGAATATTGTCTTAAGTAAAGGGGACAGATTGAAAAGAATACTTGTCATATTGAATGAAGGAGACTCAAAAGCAAATCAACAACACTCATTCTTGAAGATAAGACTCGTTCTAGGTTTGATTTATTAAATTAATAAGTTTCCAATTTGCACATATCTAGTTTGATAATTGCTACATTACTAGTTGTGACAACAATCCTTGAAAGGTTCTATTACTGCTAGATACAGTGAATACTTGGCATCATGTCAATAATATTGATATAAATTCTTATTTTACTTGGTCACAAGATGAACTAACATCTCCTCTAGGAGATACTTCTAGTTTTACTTCCAGGAAGGTCACCTTGGTAATAATATGATGATTACCATGAGTTTGCCTTTTTATTCTTGTTGACATAGATATATTATTATGAAAATGCTATTATACTTTTTGTTCTTGTTTTCTTGTTCCAAGCAAGTTACCATGGAGGAATGATTGATCACAACACTAGAAGAGTGTTGTTCCTATTTCTTATTATTGTATTTTTATTTTGGTTCTTGTTCCAGGAAGGTCAGAAGCAATAGCTTTGAGAATGAGCTACTATGATTATTATTCTCGTTCTTGTTTTGATTATTATAAGAGTATTATTCTTTTATACTTCCTTTGTTGTCCTTGTTTTGGGAAGGTCACATGTGATAAATTTGAGGGAAGATATAGTGACAGTTGCAGGAGACAACATATTAGATGGTCTCTAGTTTGAGACATGGAGTAGACTATCTAGATAAGAAGTTGTATACATGACCGTATACATCCATGTACCAAAGAAGAAGAAGATGAAGAAGGGTACTTTTGCAAGATACATAGTATCTCATATGGAGATTGATTGTAAGGAGAATAAGGCTCCAAAGATGACCATACAAATCCCTATAGTGCAGTTGATCACTCTTTCGATCATCAGGAAGAATTAGAAGAGACAAAAGGGCCTACCCAGAATCGTTGCAGTAACCAAGAATAGACCAGCGTGGTCCCATGAAAATTTGCAGGATGTAACATTGATGAGCCATATCATGATGAGAAAATGGCTCTGAAGATTATACAAACTTGAATGGATTCAAGCTTCAGAGGGATAATGGAGACTCAGAGACTTTCAGATTCAAATGGAAGAGAGAGACATCTTCCATAACTGACTGACATATTCCATGGGTTGAGAAGGCCATATTGAAGATTCATAGGCTTCGAGGAGATATGAGATCTTATGGGAAGATTCCCTTGCTTCAGTAGACTTTGCTACAATGAACTAGGAGAAATATAGTTAGAAGGACTAGGATATATATATATTCCTTGGTTCTAAGACCAGAAGGTAAGTCAGTGGTGAATTCCAAGTTGATCTACAAGATCAATCATGTTGCAGATAAATAGCCTAGAGATGTGCAAAGCCTGATTTGTGTCTAGAGGATTCCTCCAGCAAGAGGGAGAAGAATATGACGAGACACTTGCTCCAGTATATTGATACCGAAAAATAGGTAGCAGATATGTTGACCAAGCCTTTATCAGGGACAAGTTTGGAGTGGTCCAATTTTTTTTTTCTCCAGTAGTGAGAATTGATGTATTCCCCAGTAGCGGGAAGTGATGTGATTCCTAGTAGTGGGAACTACCCCAACGCAAGTTTGTATGCTACTCCAATGCAGGATGGTATGTTACCCCAACGTAGGTTGGTATGCTACTCCAACGCAGGTTGGTATGTTACCCCAACACAGGTTGGTATGCTACACCAATGCATGTTGGTATGCTAACCCAACGTAGGTTGGTATTCTACTCCAACGTAGGATGGTATGTTACCCCGACGTAGGTTGGTATGCTACTCCAACACAGGCTGGTATGCTACCCCAACACAGGTTGGTATGTTAACCCAGTGTAGGTTTTTATTCTACTCCAATGTAGGCTAGTATGCTACCCCAGTGCAGGTTGGTATGCTACTCCAACATAGACTGGTATGTTACCTACCCCAGTGCAGGTCGGTATGTTACTCCAATGCAAGATGGTATGCTACCCTAGCATAGGTTGGTATGCTACTCCAATGCAAGATGGTATTCTACCCGAACATAGGTTGGTATGCTACTCCAACGTAGGCTGAAATGTTTCCCCAACGTAGGTTGGTATGTTACTCCAACAAAGGATGGTACATTACTCCAATGAAAGTGCATAACTTCTTATGGTGTATGGATTCGTGAAATTAAACAAGACAATGGTCGAGGTGTGCAGAAGCACAGAAGCAATGATGATAATTGTTCCAAGAGGAATACCTTCCTCATTCTTGGCCCTTGACCATGTTTTGGAGATCCTTGGTCAGGTTTGACCTATTTTGGGACTTCAATGTTTTAGGGCATTTTTGGGTTTTGGTCTTATGTAACGAGTATGGGATGTCGACCCATGGGTTTACCCATGTTTAGGCCCTCTTGTAATGTATAAATAGATGTCCAGGAAATGTAAAAGGGGAATATAGACATATGTGTGATGTTAGGTGCTAAGTGCAACTAATAGTTGTAAATGCTTTGTGCATACTGTGTGAGACTTGCAAGGCTAAGTGCAAGTGACTGTAAGACATTATGTATAAAGGCTTTGTGTTGTAACCTAGCTCGGGGAAGGAGGATCTGGCAAGGTGCACGCAGATCTCCTATCCCATGCAGAGTAGGATCTTGTGGCTCTGTGCATGTAGAAAATTGACAAGAAGATAATAAATAAGAGAAGAGTTGGTGGACGTAGTCCCAGGTTGGGGGTGAACCATGTATATCCTCTGTTATGGTTTCTTTGTGCATTATGGTTGTTTTATGGTTCATATGATATATGCTTAGTGTAGTAATGTATGTTTATATGTATCTAATATGATAGCTTAGTTCTTGGTGATGTGAATGAGATTCTAGATCTGATCTATGCTGATGTGCTTAGCGCTTGAATGTGTTGAATCTTGTTGAATACTACAATGAGTTGTAAGTAGGGTTTATCTGCACTGTAGAAAAAGGCTAATTACTCATGAATGCTAACTTTTAAGTGCTTTGTTAGAGTATTGTAATCACAGATTTGTGTCCCAACTAAGGTTACAGACACTGGAGTCCTACAACCAGCCCTGCTTCTACCTCGGGTGAAACTTCATTTGCTTCACAGATGTTACCAAAAGGGTTGGTAGTTAGGGTTTTTTTGGTGCACTGTTGAAGCATTGAACCCTGGGTCTTCCCCTATGCCAACAAATGGTTTAGTTTCTGAGACCTAAAACTATGATTGCTAGGAACTGAGGAAAAGAAAGAAAGCTATGTGCATAGATCTATTTCTTTAGTGCGCAGTATTCTACTTGACTTGTGAAAGCTATGTTCTAAGAAAATAAGTCTGATCCGAAGAAAAGAGGTAATATCTGAAAGCTTTGTGCCCTGATAAAGGTAAAGTGATAATTTTTTATTAAAGAGGTAAGATCTGAAAGATTTGTGCTCTGTTAAAGGTAAGATAAGTGGAAATATTTTCTTCACTAGTATGGATCTAGGTATGTTTGATAAAAAAAATCCTAGTCTAAAAACTAGGGCACAACTAGAAGAAAGAAGGTTTGATATGAGTATATCTGATAGAAATAATGAAAGATATGTTATTCCTATGCATAGAAAGAATGTTTGGACTAACAAATGTATGTAGGATCCTAGGAAGAATTTTCTGCAAGTTAGTTACTATGATCCTAATGCCCAGTACCATAAAGGTTAGGGATCATTTAAGAGGAAGAGAGGCTTAACCCTTTGTTATAGATGCAGAAGTTCGTGTCATATTGCTAAGGATTGCCCTGATAGAAAACCTAGTTCTATTTTTTGTAAAGATATGAACCATGACATTTTGGATTGCCCTAGAATGATTGCTAAGGTTGAAAAAATGAATATGAGACAAGAAAACCCTGAGAAAGGCCAATAAACTGAGACCATGGAAGAACCCCAGAAAGAATTAGAGACTGTATTACTACAAATGAAAGAAACCTTGAATGGCCACAGAGATATCAACTTTTCATAGATCTTCAAAGAGAAAAAGTGCATAGAAACAAGAATAGGAGACTTCGACATAGACTATGTTCTAGATGAGGAAACACAAGTGAATATTATGACAGAAAGAACTTGGGAAATTTTAGGAAAGCCTTCTATGATTCCTTCATTAGGAGGAATAGGATTATTTAGAGGAAAGATGATAACCCTATGTGGAATACCTACCCATACATTTATGAGTGCTCATGGAACTTCGACAGAAGAAGAATTTGAGGTTGTTAAATTTATTGATAACATAGCTCCATTTGTTATGTTACTAGGAAAAACTTAGATTGAGAAAGATCAGATCCAGAGAAAACAAGAAGAGGAAGCTCTAAAACAGAAAAATCAAGAACTAAGAGACTTCATGGCTAAGAGAATAGCACAATTACTGGAAGAACAAGAAAACCAGTTGAAGCTATTGAGGACCAGAAATCTGGATGTCGAAGTTGAAAGAACACAAGAAGACCTGAAACACCTATTTGTAGAAGAGAGTAGAGAACCTACCCTAGATAGAGAGGAAGCATTTTCCTTGAACCCTACAAAATACCATCAACAGTGCGAAGTTACTATGCCAAGAGGAGATAAGAATCAAAATGGGAAGAGGAACCTAGTAACGCAGATCACAGGGAAGAAGGCTAGAAATATCAACAATAAGAAAGCAAAGTTGGAGAAATTATAGGAAGTTCCAGAGAAGACTTCGCAAAAGGAAGGTATCCAGAATTCGAACTTCATCGGAATATCAAAGAAACTCATATTAGCACTTCACCATGGTAGAGAGATATGACTGTTGGAGGCATTATAACCATTAGATTGATGTTTATGAACAGTTAGAATAGAATTTATGATCAGAAAGCTCGCCATCGGACCGTTGTGACTGCACTATAACGGACAGGACTGCATTGATGAAGGTTTCTTGTCCATTGGAAGGATCCATTACATCGTTGTCTACTTATCCCGTCGAATGTTGTGCCAAGAACACTTTCGTAAATTGTATCTGAGCCAACAAGAAAGCTCAGTGTTACTGTACTATGCTTATTGAGACATTGCCATCCATTCTATTGCATTGAGAAATTGTTCATCATCCCAATATCGAGCGTGCATGTCGGACAAGCTCAGCGTTGTGGAAAAGTCAGTAGAGGAAATTTTGATCGATCTAATGGAAGAGAGAGTGATGTCCACAAGAGTTCAAGCCTCATCGACGTGAGGAGTGCAAGCCTCTCCGTCGACTTCTCACAGATCTGGACCATCCCGAGTTGTAGATGAGAAAAGAACCAAGAATCGAGATGACTTGGAAAACGCAAATTTAATCCCTTCCATCCTACCCGACTACATCCCTCCTCTGGATAGTGTGGCGAATCGTGACAGTGTCCCCAAGGACTTTGACTACACCTTGGTCACTGCGTACCTCCCGAAGGGAATATGCACAGGCAAGCCTCAACCAGATAATATTATGACAATAAAGATCAGGGACTTTAAACTAGGGGATTGCAAGAACTTTGACATGCTCACTCCTCATAGGTATTTGACTAGGATGAATGGGAAGAAGTCGAGGATAATCCTCCAACCATGGACTATGGACCTTTCATAGTCCACCATCCTGAACGTGATGAAAATACCTCATTTTGGAAGGCACCAGGAGGTTAACACATGCGTTAAGCTCCTGCTGTCAAGCTTCCATGGTGGTTATTTGTGGCTAGATAGACGCATCACCGTTGATCCGACGATGATCCATTGGATCACCGGATTAAGCATAAATGGACCAGACCCGCAAGACTTTTACCCAAGGAAGGTTGCAGACCATGCCCTGACACAGAAGATTAAAGATACATACGACGATGTGGAAAAGGGGAAGCGAGGATACAAGGTAGCCTCCATCTAGAATGGCACAGTGTGCCTTAATTTCCAGTTGATTGCTGGTAAGCTAGTCTGGAAGAATAGACCCATGCAGGTCATAGGGTTTTTTGTTGACCTTGCAGGGAAATGCATGGAGGGGCTACAAATGAATTGGGAAAAGTACTTAGTGAACCAGTTAGACCAAGACTGTTGCAAAGCTCAGGATCAGGGCTACAAGTTCCATTTAGTTTCCTGTTGATCCTCATCACATTTATAGCTTGGGAAATGCTGGAAGGTGCGACATTCCCTGAACTAGATCCATTTGAACCCTTAGCCGTGAATTTCACTTCACAATGGTATTCAAGTGATATGGGAAAACAATGGCAATCAAACGCGGTGTTCCCCACCTACTACCTGCAATTAAAGAGGGATATTAAGGTTTTCCCTCATATAACGTTGAACACCCTCCACAAGTTCAGGCCATTTGCGAAGTTCCATGCCGACAAATTTTTTATCTAAATCACTGTGTACGGAGATGAACATAAATGCATACTACAAAGTTATTACAAACTCATAGAGGAGGACCTAGAAGAAATAACTAAGGAGTGGCTTGCAGAGCTACTTATCCCTATTGACCTCATGGAATTGTCTGATCCTAAACTAATTGGAAGCCCAATGATCACTCATGAAGGGCATGATACACCTGGAACTAGCAGAAGGAAGAAGACAGAAGAATCCCAGTAGTTGAGTAGTGCATTAGAAGAAACTTCTTAAGAATCAACTAGAGGAGAAGGTGATGATGAAGTAGATAAAGAAGAGAACAATGGAAAAGAAGATCAGCAAAATAAAGGTGAAGTAACACCACCACATAATCCCCCTGATGATGCAGAGACATATCACAAAAGAAAGGTTTCTCCCACGAATCCCACATCGTGGAAGAATTCAAAATCTAGTAAGACCAAGCTGCAGACTATGCTCATGCTCGATGACATTGACTTCATCATCGTAGTTGTATCAGATGCTTCAGAAGATCTTTTGCAGATGAATGAAGCTAAGAAAGAGACCATGTATGAAATTCTTGAAGCAGAATTGTGAGGGGTACAATAGGCCCTTTACTCCAACCGCGTAGTGTACACTAAGCCCCCTCCTTTAGAAGAAATAGATTTTGGAGATGATCCTACTAAACTCTGCAGACTAGCCGATGCGACTGAAGCCTGCCTTCATCACACATAGGAAGAAATAGAACATGCCACAATGGCCCTAAATCAAGCCCAAGAGGAAATGATAGAGCAATGTTGAGTTGCACAGTAGGAGAAGGATGACCTACAAGCAAAGTTTGAAGAGGAGAAAGTGCATATCCCACATGAGAAAGAAGAGTTGCTTGTGGAGCAGGTTGGGGTAAAAGAAGAAGTCAGTAGAGCACTTCACTCTGTGATGGGCTTAGAGAAAAAGGAGGAAGACCTAGTGGAGCATCAAGTAGCACAAATTGTTGAAGCCATCCAACAACTTCAACAGAGAATAGCATATCTAGAGCTACAAACAGTACCAAGTACTCCGCAGGACGTGCGAGACCAAAGAGAAGCCACTTCCCAGAGCACAGTTGAGAGGATTAGAGAATTATATTTGGAATGTCAACAACTTGTCAGTAGAAGTGCATAGAATTATGACCAACTTACTGAGGACCTTGAACTGAAGACATTGGAGTCATAGCTCCAGGAGTCAAAGCATCAAATCACGATGGTACAGGCATAGCTGAAGCTCTTGTCAACAGTTGAGAGAATGAAACGATCCCCAGAACAACGCACTGTCCAACAACATGTCCATGCCATACATATAAAAGTCATGGAAGTGACTCAGAGGCTCCAACCATCCCAGGACGTAGCTTTCCAACTGTTCAAAGAGATTGAAGGACGAGGAGTAGAACTAGAACAAGTAGTCACTTCAGTAGAACAACACTTAGAGGGACCTGTGAACGAGGTATTTCTTTAGAAGTTTGTAGAGAAGGAGGACCTGACAAAGTAGCAGATCGAAGCAGCTTGAGCCAGGCTTGAGGCTTTTGAAGTAGAGCTACCCAGATCAGAGTGACTCGGGACGAGTCACATGTGAGTGTTGGGGGAAATTTGTCCCTTCACCAAGTTTTGTAGATCATTGGTCAGGTTTTACCTATTTTGGGACTTCGACGGGATATCGAAGGTAGAGCGCAAGCCGAAGAAGAGATCGTGGGATCTCGGCCCCTTTTTAGGGAATTTTTGGGTTTTGGGCTTATGTAATGGGTATAGGATGTCGGCCCATGGGTTTACCCATGTTTAGGCCCTTTTGTAATGTATAAATAGATTTACAGGAAATGTAAGAGGGGAATATAGACATCTGTGTGATGCTAGGTGCTAAGTTCAAGTAATAGTTGTAAATGCTTTGTGCATATTGTGTGAGACTTGCAAGGCTAAGTGCAAGTGACTGTAAGAGACTGTGTATAAAGGCTTTGTGCTGTAACCTAGCTCAGGGAAGAAGGATCTTGCGAGGTGTGCACAAATCTCTTGTCATATGAAGAGTAGGATATTGTGGCTCTGTGCATGTAGAAGATTGACAAGAAAACAATAAAGAAGAGAAGAGTTGGTGGATGTAGCCTCAGGTTGGGGGTGAACCACGTATATCCTATGTTATGGTTTCTTTGTGCATTATGGTTGTTTTATGGTTCATATGATTTATGCTTAGTGTAGTAATGTATGTTTAGATGTATCTGATATGATAGATTAGCACTTGGTGATGTGAATGAGATGTTATATCTGATCTATGTTGATGTTCTTAGGGATTGAATGTGTTGAATATTATTGAACACCGTGTTGCACTGTAATTAGGGTTTATCTGCTTTGTAGACAAAGGATAAGTACTAATTAATGATAATTACTAAGTGATTTGTTAGAGTATTGTAATCACAGATATGTGTCCCAGCAAAGGTTGTAGGCACTGGAGTCCTACAACCACCCCTGCCTCTACCTTAGGTGAGACTTCATTTGCTTTGTAGGTGTTTCCGAAAGGGCTAGTAGTTATGGTTTTGTTGGTGAACTATTGAAGTGTTGAAACCTGGGTCTTCCCCTATTCCAAAACTCATTAAGAGGGAGTGTTAAATTTTTTAGTCAGATTTTGTGTGAGATGACGAGTTACTAATTCTGTATGAACAAGATGTCGACTTGTAGTGTCAGAAATGATACCCAACTAGAGTTTCAATCAGTAGCATCAGAGGTTACTAGCGGGAGGACCAACTAGTAGTGTTGGAGGTGTTTTCCAGCTAGATGGCTAATGTGTAGGTATGATGGTGATACTTGATTTGTTTGATCATATGATAGCCTGTGTGGCTATGGTGATGCTACCTGTAGACCAGTTTGCGATACCATGTGAGTCTTTCCCATACCATGTGAGATGGATGGATGTGTTTGAGACCAGTACATAAAGAACATATTAGTTAATACCTCCCTATCTAAGAGGGAGTGTTGATTTTTTGGTAGCTACGGAAGGTATTAACCTCCATGTGTAACCTATGACTTAGAATAGAATATCATGGAAGCAAGGGAGCCATTAAACATATGTGTGGAAACACTAGAAGACAAGTTGACCTAACAGAATAAATAATATTAGAATATTATCTTCTAGAAATACAATTCGTCTCCACAGGAAAGAGATAAACATAAAATATAATTACCAGAAAGTCAGGTTGGCCCAGCTAGAAAATTCACTAGACAGATTAATATAAATAGAGGAAATTTTAGCTTATTTGGATACCCAGTCAGAGCGCAAGTCTTGTGAAGAGATTTAGTTACAACTGCAAGGATGATTGAGGGCGTATGGTCATCTCTTGGTATTGGTATCTCTCTAGCACTATCAAGTGATTCTCTTCATGACATTCTTGCTAAGTATGGCACAATATTGACAGAGTAGTGCAACTGAAACTGTTGCAGTTCTGTATGGCACATATTCTGTGGACATGGAGACTCTCTCTCTTGTGTGCTACCATTGGAGAAGGAGCACTCTACTTGTATTAAGTTGTTACTACGGTTAGCATCTAGGGTTTATCTGTTGGTTCTGGAGTAGGCTTGCCAGAATTATTCTAAGTAAAGGTTAGTGTGATTGGGGGTGGCATATGTGAATTCCTATGGTTGGGTGACAATGATGTGACATTGAATATGATTAAATGATCTAATCCAAGTGGATATCGGTGGCCACCCACCTATTCCACGGGCTCGAAAAAAAAATTCAATCTTGGTAGTTTTTCGGTTGTTTTTCGACTTCGAAACTTTCGGGGCCGTTTTGAGGCCCAAAACGACATTTTTTGGGGATTTGGGGCCCAAGTGATTACGAAATAATTGACCTAAGCCAGTCGAAATTTGTTCTTCTCAGATAGAAATTTCCAATGGTGTATCGAGTGCCCAAAATAGATATTGTATGCAAACGTTATGCCCCGGGAAGTTGACGTATCAACTACCCCCATCGAGGCCCGCAAACATTTTGGCTTTTCATCTTCCGAGGTTAGGGTTTTGGATTTTACCTATGTTAAAAAGGCCTTTGGAGCCTCATTGTAATGATCATATTATTTTGAATGCGAGTAGTGGATACATCTCTTCTCAGAGATAAGCTATCACCATTCTAGCGAATCTTTCACACTGTAATTTTACAGTCTTTGTACATTTTTGCTCATTAATAGAAAATTGTGTATTACTGTATCTTTGTGTTTATGGTTGCATTTATGATACATTTGTGATGTATTATTGGATATTTGAGATATCTCTTCACATTGATTTATTATATCTCTGCTCCCATTTCGTGCTGAAAATAATCTGGATCAGTGGTATCAAAGTAGGTTGATCTTGATCGTTTTTCAGTGCATGTCCCCAACGAGGTCCGAGTATAGCAAGTTGGGTCTTGAGCTTGTTTCTATTGAGGAAAACTGCTCTCGCACACCCAAGAAACCCTCCATTGTGGAAGAAAATAAAAATGATGGAGCAAAAGATTATATTAATATGTTGCTTGAGCAAGCTCTCACGCCACAGAGGGACAAAATGATGGAGAATTTTTCCCACATCCTTCAACATCTTCTGATAACAACATGCACGTCTTCATCAAAAAACAACTTTAGAAGCACCTCGCCTTTCAATGTACAAGTTAATTTTGATATTCCCATATTTGAAGGACAGATAGATGCAGATGCACTAGAAAAAATGTTAAATCTGCTAGAAGGTTGTTTCTCTGACAGGGGAAATATCACCTTCGAACTCCTTAAGGCTCTCCCCCATGTCAAAAATTGGTGGGAAACTTACTGGGAGTAAAGTTCCACAGAGGAGTATGGAATATATGGGTCCGAGCCCACTTGGTATTTTTTTGTAGATGTGGTCAAGGAACAATATTACCTTGTTGGCAACTATGAACACTAGTAAATGAGATGGACCACACTACGAAAAGAGAGGGGCCAAGCAGTGTCGGAGTTCACCAATACCTTCCATACCTTGCACACCAAGCTAGGTATCAAAGACTCTGAGCAACGTTTGGTTCTGAAATACCGTGGGGCTCTACATAGATACATCCAAACTTAAATGGATTTCATGGATATCTCATCACTCGATGTTGCGTATTGATATGTTGTTAAAATTGAGTAGAAATTTAGGCACTAGAAAAAATAGGAGTTCGGATCTACAAATCTGCAACAACCAAAGTATGATAAAGAGGTCCCTAACAAACAACTTCCTGAAAACTAGACTAAGCCACAGGAAAACAAGGGTCAGGGGAAGACAAAGAAGGACACTAGAAAATGGTGTGATTTCCACAGAATCCCTTGGCATAAAAACAATGAATGTCTCTCAAAATAGTCATTGATGGCCAAGATCAAAGACAAAGAGACAAACCTTGATTCAGAGTCTGATTCTGAAAATATTGGTAAAAGTCAGATCATTGATGCAGACCGCACTGCTATTGTCACGGCCACAACAATACAACCAGAAGAACCAATAGATCTTGAAGAAGAAGAACGCCTTTTTCATCCACAAGTGTGGGTGAAGGGGACCCGGCTACATTTTAGTGTTGATAGTGGAAGCCAGAAGAACCTCATCTCAACATAGGTCATCAAACAGTTGGGATTGTCTACAACACCACACCCGTAGCCATACAACATCACGTGGCTTCGCCAGGGACAAGATCTTTGTGTCATCTAGCAGTGTTGATTGTCATACGACATCCAACCCTTCCAAGATGAGGTATTATGTGATGTTTCCCCACTAGATTTCTGTGATGTTCATTTGGGCCAACCATATATGTGTAAATGCCATGATGTTTATGAGTCTCAACCCCATAGTGTCATTGTTAATTTTGGGGGTCATGTCTACAGAATACTAGAGGTAGTTCCAACTACTTTCCCACCTAAACAATTCCGCAAGTTAGTATCTCATACTACAAAATTGAACTTCACATTCTGTTCAAAAGGTGAACAGAAGGATACTGCAACCACTACAGCCTCGGCCCAAGAACCTTCTATCCAACAAAAGCAGGTCAACAAGGTTGCATCAAAGTGTAAATATTCCTTATCCACACATTCATATCATGTAGCCAAACTGTTTAAAAAGGTCCAACCCTTCCAGCCACAGGTTCATGACAGCCTTCAACAAGCGAAGCAGAGAAACTTCTCTAGCAAGGCAAGCGACTCACCAAGATTCAGATTCAACAAATGCTTCCCCCTTTCCCCTAGGAGCTCAATGCAATGGAGACCATTTATTCCTAAGGATGGAGGATTGATCCAGGTGGATATCGGTGACCACCCACCTATTCCACGGGCTCGAAAAACAATTTTCCATCTTGGCAGTTTTCCGGGTTCCAAACTTCCGGAGCCATTTTGAGGCCCTAAACAACATTTTTGGGGGGATTTGGGGCCCAGTAACTCAAAAAGAAACTAACCTAAGCTAGTTGAAACTCATTCTTCTTGGTTATACCTTTCCAACAGTGTATCGAGCGCCCCAAACGGAGATCGTATGCAAAAGTTACGCCCCCGGGAAGTTGATGTATTAACTACCCCCATTGGGGCCCGCAAACCTTTCGGATTTTCATCTTCTCGGGTTAGGGTTTTGGATTTTACTTATGTTAAAAATGCCTTTGGAGCCTCATTTTAATGATCATATTCTTGTGAATGCAAGTAGTGGACACATCTCTTCTCAGAGATAAGTTGCCACCATTCTAGCGAGTCTTTCACTCTGTATTTTTACAATCTTTGTACATTTTCGCTCATTAATAGAAAATTGTGTATTACTGTATCTCTGTGTTTATAGTTGCATATCTGATACATTTATGTTATATTATTGGATATCCGAGATATCTTTGTACATTTCTTTATTATATCTCTGCTTTCATTTTGTGCCGAAAATAATCTGGATCACGAGCATACCAAAATTTCAACAGTTCAATACTCAACAAGAGGCCCCACTCATTACCTAGTCCAGTCCCGCGAGGCTGAGGAAAGGTTATGAATAAGATTCCCTCTTGTTGGTTTTCAAGCCGAGGAAGGTTTGATGATCTGAGATCTAATGCACTAGGGTTTTTAAAGAATGAAATGTATGTTCTCTATGTGTCTTGAGGCTTGTATCTTGTAGATTTTTGTATGTGCTTGAGGCATATCTTGGAGTTTTGGAATATGATTTGAGGTATATCTTGGAGGTTTTGGTACATTCTTGAGGTATATCTTGGAGTTTTTTGGCGCATGGTTTGATGCATATTTTGGTGATTTTTGGTATATGATTTAGGGGGATATTCTTGGAGATATTGGCATAAGCTTTATGTGTTTTTGGGTTGAACCAGTTTTGATGATAATGATATATCAATATCAGTGACAATAACAGTGACAGGTTGATTCTCTCATTTTTATTTTAGGGAGGAAGGAAGGGGTAAGGAAAGGCAGTTGGAGCCTCCTTCTAGTTGAAGCTGGAAAATTTAGCGAGTTGTGGTTTCTTTTAGGCTGGAACCTGTAAATCAAGGGGTTGGCGCCTCCTTCCAGTTGGTGCTGGATAATTTTGGAAGTTGGTGCTTCCAATGGATGTAATCTTGTGATACATTAAAAATTGTTTCGTGGTTTTATCCCATTTGTGTTTCCACATATAATTCATGTGTATTGTATATCTATGGTTATATTTTTATGATATCTTGAATGCAATCATAAGAGATAAATTGTTGATAACTTAATTTTTACATATTGTGGATAAAAATGGTAAAAAGTGAACAATACCATTGTCTTATCTGATTCACATCAAGTATTGTTGGAAAATTGGTTGTTGTTGATGTCAACCCTAGAACAAGCCCAAAAGAAAGTCTAGAAGCCCCTAGAAGTGATGGGTTTATTTGTAGGAGTCTCCAAAGTGGTACCTTATGGTGTAGCTCTAAGCATGGCCCTCACGGGAAGACACTTTGAGGAAGCCTTCAAGACACCCTAGGTGTTAAGAAATGAAGTTACAATGTATGGTCAAGAAGCCCTGAAAATATGGTTATGAAGCCCCAAAGGGGTGGTCATGAAGCTCAAAGTTGATTGAAAAAAAAGAGTATAAAGGACATCATAAATGCATGCAAATCCTCCATGGATTGATAGTCTTCAACAATCCATTTAAAATTCTAGGTGGCATACCATGTGGCTCCTCATGGTTGAGGATATATGCCCTCTTAAATATGATCATGTAAAAGTTTCCCCTAAACGGTTAAGAAGTTATAAGTCGGCCCCAAAAATCAAGTAAAGGAGAAAAATGGTTGCAAACAAAAAGTTATAGGTCATCCCTAAAGACAAGTAAAGAAGGTACTTGGAAGGATATAAATACACATCAATATCCTCTCATCAATCATCAATAAAGCTTGTGATATCTTAGTGAAATTGAAGTAGCAGAGGCATGCGAAGGAGGGAGTTCTCGTAGTTGCAGATGTGAGAAGGGTTTTCAGGAAACCCTATTTGAGGTGACCCCCGCAGGTCAAGTATAGGGTGTCCCACGAGGCCCCCGCTGGTTGTTCAATAATTTTCATGCGAGGTTGCACTCATTGCCCAGTCCAGTCCCACAAGGATGAGGAAAGGTTATGAAGAAGATGTCGTCTTGTTGATATTGAAGCTGAGGAAGGTTTGATGATCTAAGATCTAATGCACTAGGGTTTTTACAGAATGAAAGGTATGTTCTCTATATGTCTTGAGGCTTATATCTTGGATATTTTGGTATATAACTGCTCAAAATATCTTGGAGTTTTGGCATATTCTTTGAGTTATATCTTGGAGGTTTTGGTATATCTGCTTTAAGACATATCTTGGAGTTTTGGCACATGCTTGAGGTATATCTTGGAGGTTTTTGGCACATGGTTTGATGCATATTTTGGTGATTTTGGGTATATGATTTGGGGCATATTATTGGAGATATTGACATAAGATTTATGTGATTTTGGGTTGAACTAGTTTTGAGGATAATGATGTATCAGTATCAGTGGAAGTAATAGTGACAAATTGATTCTCTCATTTATATTTTAGGGAGGAAGGAAGGGGAAAGGAAAGGGGGTTGGAGCCTCCTTCAAGTTGAAGCTAGAATATTTAGGGAGTTGTAGATTCCTTCATGTTGGAGCCTGCAAATGAGGAGGTCGGTGCCTCCTTCCATTTGGTGTTGGAGAATTTTGGAAGTTGGTTCTTTTGGTGGATGTAATCTGTTGATACATTAAAAATCATTTTGTGGTTTTCTCCCATTTGAGTTTCCATATAAAATTCATGTGCATTGTGTATCTATGGCTATATGTTTATAATATCTTAAATGCAATCATAAGTGGTAAATTTTTGATAACTTAATGTTTACATATTGTGAATAAAAATGGTAAAAAGTGCATAATACAGATTCACCCCCCTCTAAATATTATTAAATATTCCAACAATGCCACAACCAATAGGTGGGTTGATGCAAAAAATATAAGTATAATGATGATTGTTGAAGGGGTGGAAAAGAGACCATGATGCTTTTCATGTTTATGTTTGCATCATTGTGTTTTAGAGCCTTTTCACGGAGATAAACTGAGTCATTTTCAAATGTTGCACAAGAGGGATTTGATGACTGAACCAATATGCATATTGGACCATAGTACTCGCCAGTGTCAATGTTGTTTGGTTTAATGATTTAATATCTAAGGGGATAGTTATAATCCTAGTTCCACTACTTGGGAGTATGCAATTGAGATGCATCAACAATTTTCATACTTGTTCTATAATTTCAAGATGAATCTTTTTTTAAGAGGGAGTGTCATAGCAGATTTTGCCTCACCCCATACAACATGCTTGGATGGCCTTTCCATTTCCCTATGTAGAATTGAAGTCCCATTTTTTACCTTCCAGAGACAAAAAAGAACATTTTTCCACATATACGCGCCCTACCAGTTAGACAACAAGCGTATACGCAGGTTGCTCCATTACATCCTGCATACATCGGGTTTGGTGCTCAAAATTAAAAATTATGTCAGGTTTCCATTTCACGTCACATGATCTATGATCCTTGACCTTCCATATACTAGAAACGCTCTAACTCAGCCTTTCAATTCCATTTGAAGGATATAAATTGAGCCATATCTAAGTCGTGGAAGAGGAGATAATTCAACTATTGAGAGAAAAGATACTATGGAGAAATTTCACTTCACATTGAGTCTGCATCCCTATATCCTTGAAAGTCTGAACTCATTGTTCAACCCCCAAGCTCGTCCTTCTTTGTGATGGAGAACCTCATTTTCTCCTTTATATGAGCTTTCCTTTGGTGGAGGATTGAAGTAGTGGAGGCCCAATTGGAGGGACTTAGTTTCTCGGTTCCAATATGTGTCGTACAACAGTTTGTCACCTACAAACTTCTGTTGATTATTTTAATAGAAATACTATTTTCTCGTCTAATTGATATCTTGAAAATATTTGAATTATTATTCCATGGGTTTATTTTTCATGTATGTTAATGGATTATGCTAATCTATATGCTAAGAATATATATTATAACCATATGCTTGTGTATCTTGGTTGTTGGGGACAAGTTGCAGGTATAAAGCTTTGAGTTGCATGCTCAACGATGGTCTTCATCGAATGTTCAGACGAGGTAGGCTCTTGACCTTGTCTTGTTAAAATTTCATTTATATAGCATACTTGGGATTATAGTTTATTTTTGTGTGTCATTCTGTTTGTTGTGGTTTACCCCAGGCCATAGAGATATTTTCCTTGTAACAGAATTGGTGACCATAATGGGGATTGATCTTATGTTTGGGGTTTGGAGTGTATTTCTCCTTGAATTGATCTATGTTAGGCTGTGTTTCCTTGTCTCCTGATTGCTTGACAAACTATTTTTACTTTGCATCTGAGTTTCTTGGATCAATATTTTCCCTGGCAGTGTTTACTACATATACGTGGTTTTTCCCTTGACAACCGTGTACATACGTGAGATTTCCTTCTGTAGGGCATGTACATATGTGATTTTTTCTCAAACAACCGTGTACATCAACTCTTTAGGCTTACTGGTTGAGTTTGATGTTTGGTGGGTGAGTTTGGTTGGTTGTTGATTCTTCTTGGGTCTCTATCCTAACTGTTAAGTGCTTACAGAGTGATAGGAAACCTTCTTATTGTTGAATTTTCAGGTGGTATTCTTTCTTATCATATGTTTCATTGGTTGTCCTTGCACATTGGTCTGAGTGTTTGATTTTTGGTATCATGCTTGGCTTGTCTCATTTTTCTTGCAGTGGGGTCTGATGTGAAGTTGCTATTCAGTTCTTGCATTTTATTTTCTTTATATCGAAAATAAAAAAACATTTGCTAATTTTTCATTATGGCATTTTCTCTTTTGATTTATTAGTATTGATCTTGACACATGGATTGCATTTTATTGAAGTTGTAGAAATTGCATTGAAATTTGCATTTAAAAGCTTACCATCTCTTGAGAATCTAAGATTAGGACTTAGCAGTATTGCTATCTTCATCTCTTTGATATGCTAAGTCATAATATCATCAGTTTCATGACCACACCTCTTGAGTAATAAAAATACATTAAAAGTAACGTTGATTAACTAAAATTGATTAGAAACGATTTTATTTCTCAGGGTACACAAACAAGCATAGGACATAGGGCCTTGGAATAGGATTTTATGAGTAAACTTCTCCAAGGACATTAAACTAAACTAATGTGCCTGACCAGGGAGTGGTGAAACCCATTGTGTAATTAGTGACATCAAGAGGCTCCACTCACATCAGAGTTAAGCACGAGGTCACGCGAAGTTGGTTAAAAATATATCCCTCTAATACCTTCTTAGCATCAGAGATATTTATGTGGTTCCATTCGTATATGGGGGTCTTGCTAGTACCTTTACCTCTGTGAGAGGTGGTTCTTTCAAGATTTTGGGCTTTGTTACCCTGCCCATACGATGGACCAGACTTATGACTATTCTCTTGCGCATTGGTTATATCATGGTGGCTCTAGTTTCTTGACATAGGTAGCCATATATGTTACTTGCATAAGTTATTCTACAGGTACCCTAAGTCAAATAAGGGTCGGATAACACACAACCTTTATGGAGGATTACCTCTCCAGGGGGATCTAACTGACTGCGTTGTTAATCCCACGAGGAACCTTATAACTGATTATTATACCTCCAATATTTTGAAGGGAGTCTTAGGCCCCTCTTGGGCGAGGCATACCTACTCTAGTGAGGGAGGCCCCATTTCAGCTATTGTATCTTGTTTGTGTGCATTTGGCCATTATTTCTTTATTTTGGTGTGTTCTTATATTGTTGGGTGGCCCTAGGATTTGGTTTCATATCTCAAGTATTGAGTCATCATGGAGCAAGACCAGCCTCCTCACAGTTCTCGTCGTTTGTTGAAGTTATCGCTTCATTTTGAGTCTTTACAAAAGTTTCCTTCTAAAAGGTGTAAAGTTAATAGACGTGGTACATATATCTCCACCTCCTAGACTTATGATTATCCAGTTATGGGTACTAAGTCGAGTCTGAATAACATAAGGAGTCCCTCGACTCCTATACGTTTTGTGGTTAGTGGGATTTCTTCAACTCCTTCAGCCACAATGGTTGTAGTACCAAAGGTTCCCATATGTACTTCTACCCAGTCTATGGTTTCTACTCGACCCATAGCAATGAACCCTTTCAGGTCTCTTTTTGGTACTCCAGGATAAAATTATCAGTCCATACCTTTGGTCTCTAACCCTTTTTCTTTTGGTATGCCCAATATGACGTTGAAAATTTTGTCCTCCATTCCAGCGACTAATGAAAATCCTAGTTTTGGACATGGGGGCATGGCTCCTTTGCATACTCCTCTCTCATTTGGTGGAGGTCATATTCCCCAAATGAATCATATGGTAGGAGGCCAGCCTACTTTTCCTTCTGGGTCTAATACTAATCTCAATGCTATTGGATGGAATACTCAACCAAGCGGACAAGACAATTCCTATATTTCATCCTTTCCCCCTTCTTCCTCCATGTCGAGTTTGAAAAATGAATTTTTTATGACAAATACACCTCTATCCTCTGTATTTCCACCCAAAGGGAGTCAGTTTCACACTATGTGAAATCCCCAGCCTGGAGCTCCTCTAGCTAGGGGAAATGTTTATAACCCTCATTATGATTCCCCTACAGATATGGTTCCCATACAACCTCTTATGAATCGGTTTAGAGGAGGATATTACCCTATCAGACAGGGCCATGGTATATACCATAATCCTGGATGGCCTGCAATCGATCAACACCAATCTTTCCTGGGAGCATGGGCTCATACGCCGCAACCTCGAATCCCTTTTACAGACACACTTAATCTACTAGATTTGTCAAGATTAATGAATGAATCGATGCGTCACGATCCGTCATGGCCTCCCATCCCCACCAAAACTTCCTTCGAACATTCCAAAATTTGAGGGAAAGACTGGTGATGATCCGGGTGATCATGTTACTACTTTTCATTTTTGGTGCTCATCCAATTCTCTTAATGACGATTCTATTCATTTGAGACTATTTCAACACACCCTCACGGGGGTTGCAACGAAATGGTACATTGAGATACCGGGGGGAACATATAGAAAATTTAATCAGATGATTTTGGTCTTTCTCAACCACTTCCAGTTGTTGGTTCGTTATGATGTCGGCATAGAACTGTTGTTGGAATTTCTCCAAGATAAGGCCACACATATCTTGAACCATATCCAAGAGTGGCGTAGATGGAATAGGTTGATCAAAGCCTACATTCCTCCATATTTTTTGTTGGAGTGGTTCCTTAAGTCCTTATTGCCTTATATTTCAAAGGATGTTTCTACATATGGAGTAACATATGAGGAAGAAGTTATTTTCAAATCACAACAACTGGACCTCATATATGCTCAATCTAGGATGTTTTATGAAATTCTTCCTGATGCGTCATGGTCGAATTATGACCTTAGAAAAAATCTTGGGCCTCATGCCAATGGCATCATAGACTCTACAAATGTTAAGTCTACAGACTTGGTGATGAACCATTTGAAGGATTTGTCTCTAAGCCAGCATGTAGCAGGACAAGCTTCGACTTCATCCTCCAATCCCACTCAGTCGATGGGTGTGAATTTTGTACAGTCGTTGATCAACCCAAATGGTAACCAGCAACCAAGAGGGAATAGAAGGAGAGGACGAGGTAATAATCATAAGGGTGGGAAAAATAATAACAGATCCAAGGACGACACTGACAATGATATATTGAATAATAATGTTGGTGAGGGAAAGAAAGAAAAACAAAAGGTGAAGTTTCCTTGTAAACTTTGTAAAGAGGATCACCTTACCCACTTATGCCCCAAAATTGAGGAATCCTCAAGGCTCTTATCACAATTTCCCAGTGTGTTGACCAATCCATTTTCGTATAATCAACACATGTCTTCAGGGTCCTCCAACACCAGAAATGTGTTGAGCAAGATTCAAAACCCCTCAACACATGAAGGTGACTATCTATGTGTTAATATGGTCAAGTCAGAGATTGATGTAGCCACTCGATCTCGTGATTATGGTTCATCACAAACTATTACAGTTCCAAAGTCTACCCCTCCTTTGGAAACACCCTTTCAAATAGAAAATACAGAACCTTTGCCTCGTATTCTGAAGGAAGTACTAAAATTCTCTACCCACAATCCTAATGCCAGAGTTGCCCATAAATATTCGATTGTCGAAGATCTAGGTCAAACCCCTTGTGCCATGTTGGCTTTGGAGATTCTCTAGACGTGTCCTTCATAGAGGAATGCCTTGTTATCTACTTTAGGAGATCTGTACCCATGTGGCTCGAAGGTTATTAAGTTTGAAATCACAAATGTTAAGCCTCACTTGCATTACCACGTGGCCTTTCAAATCGATGTGGAGTACACAAAAATTACCATCAAACACACTGAAATTGATGAAGGTTTTGCATCGTGATTGATGTCCTTAAGCTATTGGAAAGTCATTGGCTTTCCTAATCTATCCCAATCTATGACTATGTTGACCACATTTGATGGACGATCATTTCTACCCCACATAATTCTTCTCGTTTTTCCGGTCTAGTTAGGTGGAAATACAGTGGAGGTTGATGTCAAGGTGGTTGATGCACCCCTTGAATATAATTTATTACTAGGGCGTAATTGGACTTATTCCATGACTGTGGTCATGTCATCTGTTTTCCGCACTTTATGTTTCCCTCACGAAGGGAAAATAGTGATGATTGATCAATTGTCCTTTTCACATGATATTCCTAATGCATCAGTTGGACCTTCAATCCTAGTGATCGATAACTCTTGGCAGGAAAGTAGGGATATTGGTGTCAGAATGTATTCCTCTCTCATGGGTAGATTTGATTTTGTGGCATAAATCCATCACAATCATTCCATTTCCAGTAAGTATTCGTTGTTGATGAGGATTGTTCATTTACGTACTTCGTATTTCAATGACCCTTGGACCCTACCTTCCCCGGTTATGTCATGTGAAGGTCAGATCCACATTGGGATGGTAATGCCACTGTCAGCGACAAAGGTTGTGTATTTGGATTTTCTTAACACTACTGCTAACCCAGATCCTTTCTCCTCACAAGCAAATGAGGAGGATCATGTTCTAGAGCTCATATGGGTCACCCAATTGTCTTGTTCGCATGATTTCCTCGATGATACTTTGCCTTCGGATGAAGCCATATTAGAGGTCGTCTATCCAGGTCCCAATAAGATTTGGGATGATATGCATCATCGCTCTTATTTCCTCCCAGAAATTTTTAGGATTGAACATGATTACTTTAGATCTACCTTGAGTAAGATGGTAGGTCACGTTATGGTTTCGCTAGATACGCATGGTATTTATGTCGAAGGAAATATGGAAAATATTTCTCCTAACGTCACAATCAACATCTCTCGAATTCTTGGCAAAATTGAGAACATATATATATCAGTGTGGATTGTTTTCATGAAGAAATTCAGATCTACATCAATCTCTTCAAACAATTTTGTGACGTATTCGCTTGGTATTATGAAGAGATTCCAGGGATCAACCCCATCATTATCGAACATGGGATCAAGACTTATCTGAATGCTAGAATTTTTCGACAACATCTTAGAGCTGTTAATCCTAGGAAGGGCCCTGCTGTTAAGGAAAAGGTAGAGAAGATACTTAATGTTGGTTTCATCTACCTAGTTCACTTGACTGAATGGGTGACCAAACCCGTTCATGTGAATAAGAAACAAGGAACCATCCATGTATGTATGGATTTTTGAGACATGAACAAGGCTTTTCCTAAAGATAACTTCCCGACTCATTTCCTTGACCAGATACTTGATGAGTGGGCGGGAAGTGAATTTTTTTCCTTTATGGACGAATTTTTAAGATATAATCAAATTCAAATCAAACCTGAAGATCAACACAAGACGACGTTTATTTGTCCTTGGGGTACTTTTGCATATAGGAAAATTCCTTTTGGCCTTAAAAACATCGGAGAAACCTTCCAACATGCCATGACATTTGATTGTCACGATCTCAAACATATTGTTGAAGCTTACCTCGATGATCTTGTTGCTCACTCTCGAAGGAGAGTAGATCACTCCACTCACCTTCGATTAGTATTTGAGAGATGTCGTTACTATCGCACCCGTTTGAACCCTCACAAGTGCATATTTTGTGTTAGGTCTGGCCATCTCTTAGGATTCTTAGTCTCTCAGCATGGGATCATGGTGGATCCTATGAAGGTTGAGGAAATACTTCGATTTCCTCCCCCGCGCAACATTCAAAAACTTCAGGATTTACATGGGAAGGCTAACTTCTTGTGTAGGCTCATAGTAAATTATGCTAATTTAACTAAGGGGTTTTCATGCATCTTTTGAAGAAGGAATTTTTTTTTATATGGGATGAGTGATCCCAGGAATCCTTTGATGATATTAAGAAATCCTCGGTATCAATGACTACAGTAGAAACTATTTGATTTATATCGTCGCGTCCGAAGGGACAGTTGGTATGGTTCTAGTTCCAGAGGACAATGATTTCAATGATCATATTGTCTACTATCTTAGTTGAAACTTAGTCAGTCATGAACTTAAATACTCTCATGTAGAGAAGTTAGCCTTGGTCGTCATACATGCAGTTCAAAGATTATGACATTATATATTACTTTCAAAAACTGTCGTAATTGCAGATATCAATCCATTTCAATATTTCCTTACTAGGCGTATCATAGGGTGGAAATTGTTGGAATTATTAATACAACTGAGAGGGGGGGTGAATCAGTTGTATGTGAGCTTAAACAATTTTAAGTCTGTTAAAATATTATTAATCTTTCTTCATGTGGTCATCAACAA
>JZKD02S1354809.1:0-16156 GCA_000966675.3 Picea glauca | reverse complement strand
TGGCCATAAGCATGAAGTCATTTGCCTTATCTTCACAGGATGAGTTACTATCGGTGTCTTCTGAGGAATTGTCATTATTTGCAACCAAACTTTTCTTCTTATTATATTTCTTGTACTTGCACTTCTTTTCATCATCAGAATTCTAGTCCTTTTTCTGATGGGGACACTTAGAAGCAAAATGACCTATCTTACCACAGTTAAAGCATTTGAAGGGCAGCTTCCCTTGATATTTTCCTGATCCTTTCTTTAACCTTCTCACAAATTTTTCCTCAATATCATCTAATTCTGAATCAATATTCTTGTCTGCTTTAAAAGATGCTTCTCTTGTACTGAATTTATCTTTGTTAATTCTCATTTCATATGCAGTTAGAGTTCCTAGAAGTTGATCAATGGACAGATTTTTAAGATCATTTAATTCTTCTATTGCAGAGACTTTTGGATTAAATTTATCAGACAAAGATCTTAAAATCTTCTGAACTAAGAGTGGGTCATCAAAATTATCACCAAGACCCTTCATGGCATTTACAAGTTCTTCAACTCTTAAAAAATACTTGCTAATTGTTTCATCTTCATTCATCTTCAGCTGTTCAAATTTCAATATGTATGTTTGAAGTTTGGCATCTTTTACTTTCTCATTCCCTTCATAACTGTTAACAAGTTTATCCCACATTGCTTTGGCAGTATCAAGATGCATCACCTTTACAAACTCAGCTTTAGCAAGTCCATTCAAGATAGCATTCATCCCCTTAGCATTAAAGATAAATTCTAACTTATCATCCTTTGTGGCTAGCACAACAAGCTTTGTATATCCAGTCTCTACTACATCCCAAACATCAACACCCAAGGCCATTAAGTATGTTCTCATTCTAATCTTCCAGAAGGAAAAACTTGTTCCATCAAACAGAGGGGGCTTAGAGGCTGAAGTCCCTTCATGACTTGTCATGTTTAAGCTTACAGATATACCTTTAAATAAAAGGAACCCGCTCTGATACCAATTGTTGGAATTATTAATACAACTGAGAGGGGGGGTGAATCAGTTGTATGTGAGCTTAAACAATTTTAAGTCTGTTAAAATATTATTAATCTTTATTCATGTGGTCATCAACAATATACAACATATGGACAGTAAAGATAAAGAACAGCAGTCACACATAAAGTATACACAGAGACAGATTTTTCACGAGGCAACCCATTAAGGGAGAAAACCTCTTCTTCTTCGAAATGATAGGAAGTCTTTTAAGTTTTGTACATCATCTATAATTGAGAACCAACTCAATATGAGGCTGCCACCTCTGTTTTACAATATGTAACTTGTTTGAGAGCACCAACTCTCTGGTTTCTCTAACACCCACTAGAAGGAAGCACCAACTCCCTGAATATTCCAACACCAACTGGATGGAAGCACCAACTTCTTGAATGTTTCAGCACCAACTAGATGGAAGCACCAACTTCCCATTACACAGGCTCCAACCTGTATAACAGAGAACACCTGTTCTCCCTAGCACCACCCTGCCACCCTGGTTTCTCTAGCTACAACCAGATGGAAGCTACAACTTCCTGTGTTCAAGATCCCACTTGAACCTCTGAGGACAACAATCCTCCCGAGCACCTCCCTTCCACCCTAAAATATACATGGATAAATAAGCATTCAACTTTGCAGATAAATCGGTTCTTACCAATCTTTCTTCATTCTATAAATCTGGTCTTCTGCACACTGTTCTGCTGCTCTTCTCTTCCTTTGTCTAATCAGCAGGTATGCTCTGAATCAACTCATACTCTCATTCTGCTCTTCTTCAAATCGTTCTATTATTATACTCTGCATTTCATCTAACACTTCACATATGCTCAATCTCCTCCTGCGCATCCTCTTCTTCTCTATTCTTACAGTTTCATTCTTTTTCACTTACAGAACAACCAACTCGACACAGTCTGTTTCATCTTCTTTTATACACACGAATACGACAGTTCAACTTCCCAACTCCTTAGACAAAATGACAACAACTGTATAAGCAACTGAAACGCCAACTAATTGAAAATCATGAGTCCATTTCACTAATGGATTTGTAATTGAAAAGTTAATCTGTGAGAAAGAACAGTAACCCTCCGATCACATTCAAGTTTTATCTGCACCGTTGGATGACCTTTATTATTCTTTCCTTTTCAAATCGGGTTTTGGCATTTCGGCATTCTTGTGCCCAAGTGTCTCGACACTTCATGTCACGATCTCCGAAACTCCGAAATGGAGCTCATCTAGACTGACTCCTTCTCTTCCCGTGACCACAGCCTTATGCATAAGGTGCTTTCGCGATTTCGCATATCGCAAATTCGTAATACAAGTTGCTTTGTTTCTTTTGTCTCTCCATATTGCGATTTGCGAAACTCCGACACGGAGTTGAACCAATGGTCTAGATATGAACTTGTTTCAACGGCTATGATTGGATTGCGATATCGTATATCGCGAAATGGAGATTTCTGTTGCATTTGTTTCTTTTTTTCTTGATATCGCGATTCGCAAAACTCCGACACGAGCTATAATCAACGGTCAGGCTTCATTCTCGATTCAATGGCTGCGATTGAAGCGCGATATCGCATATTGCGATTTCAACATTCTTGTTGCCAAGTGTTCTTGTCACTTCAAAGTCCCGATCCCTGATACTCCACGAAGAAAATCAACGGTCCAGATCACTTCTTAACTTAACGGTTGCGATTAAATCGCGAATTCACATATTGCGATTTCGGGGTTCCTGTTGTATTGTTTGTTTGACATCTCCAACACGCGATCCCCAAAACTCTGACATTGACTGGAATTAACAGTCCAGATCAAATCTTGATCTGACGGCTTAGATTTCATCGCGATTTTTCATATTGCGATTACGCCCTCTTCTCCTTGCACTTTAAAGACCGTGCAGGTTCTCCTCGATCTAACGGTAGTCAGACCCTGCCCTCAGATATAACGGCTGAGATCTGTCTCCCTCTTCAATGATCAGAGATTATTCTTCTTAAGATATTCTTATCAAACTCTCGCTCATTCGCTGCCTTCAATCATTCGCATTCTTCTCAAACTTTCGCTCATTCACTGCCTTCAATCATTCGCTGCCTTCGATCATTCACCTCTCTGAACTTATCTTATGTTTTCCTGTCAGTTACAACCTTGTTGTTCTCATGTCATCTTCACTGTTTCCATCAATGAAAAGCATTTGCTATATGTTAACTGTCTGTTAAATATTTGCCAACAGAAATACAATAAGTCGATTGTTATTTTGTAAGAGTTTGATCTCGATTTTTCTTCGACAAAGTCTAAGAAATCGCTAGTTTCTGTTGAGTTGATATCAAACTTCCCTCGACTATATGAGGACATTATTCATGACGATTCATTCACGGATTAACATATCTTATTTATCTCATCTTTGTACCCTTGGTATGGATACATTCTAATTTATCTTCAAAACCTTGAAGCTATTCCAGAATAAGTCGAGAGACAATAGATGACATATACGTCATCAAGCAAAAAACTACCTTATCATTGGCGACACTTTGTATCATCGAGGAGTAGATAATATTTTGCGTTGTTTCCTGAATCATGAAGAATTTGAGGCGTTTCTCAATCACTGTCACAGTGGGGCTTATGGTGATCATTTATCTGGGCTTGCAACAACCCCCAAAAAATTGTGAGCCGGTTATTTTTGGCCATCAATTTTCAAAGATTGTGTTGAATCAGTCAAGAAAGTGCCGCCCCTACCAGGTGTTCACTCAGAATATTCTCTCACACCAAGCCCCTCTTCACCCAATCATCATTGTCAGTCCCTTCACCAAGTGAGGGGTAGATTTTATGGACTGTAACCCAACTTCGACTGGGGGGCATCAACACATTATTTTGGTCGTGAATTAATTCACTAAATGGGTAGAGGCCATGCCTACCATTAAAAGGGGTTTAAATCCCCAAGATTTAAGGACTATAAAAAGAACTCAAGGATGAGCTTCCCAGCACGAAGTGTATACCAGCAGAACTTTCCCTACTTGGGCAGAAATAAACTTTCTGGATATTCCCCAGTAAAGATTGATAACCCAAAGAGAGAACCTTTGAAATGTTGGGGTTGCGGAGAAGAACATCTACTGAGAGACTGTCCACACCGACAACAAAATAGTCAGATAATTTACAACATCCAGGAAGCTACCAGCATCAATGATGTGGCTAGGAGTGTACCACAAATTTATGCAGCCTTGGATAATAACCAAGATGACCACCAAGCTTCAGTGGTGGAAATAGAAGGTATGATTTCCAACCATATAGTGTCTATTTTGATTGACCTTGGTTCAAATTTGAGTTATATAGCCCCTAAGGCTATTGATAAGTGTAAACTACAGCCAAAAAAAACTTACCAAGCCATGGTTGGTACAGTTAGCCACTGGCACCAAAAGAAGGGTATCAGAGGTCATACCAACCTGCCAATTAATGTTGGATGAATTTCCCACCCAAGCAACCCTTAACATATTACCCCTGGGATCGTATGATCTATTGATTGGTATTGAATGGCTAGCCACCCATAAATCCAGATTGGACTGTTACCATAAAACCTTAGAATGTGTAAGTAAAGAAGGGAAAAGGATAACCTTTCAAGGGATCCAAAAACCTGTCTCGGTGAGACAAATATAAACTCTGCAAATGAGAAAGTATTGCCGAAAAGGATGTCCCATATATGAAATACATGTTTTGAAAACTATTGAAGATGACAAACCAAGCCTCGAAGACCACCCTACCCTGAGAGAATACAGAGATGTGTTTCTAGAAGAGGTACCAGGTCTACCTCTGAGAAGATACATAGACTGCTCGATAGAACTTGCACCGGGAGTGGTGTCGATGTCTAGGACACCCTACAGGATGAGCACACCCGAGTTAGTTGAAATCAAATTGCAATTAAGAGAAATGATGGATAAGGGCTATATCCAGCCCAGTGTGTCTCCATGGGGAGCACCAGTCTTGTTTGTGAAAAAGAAGGACGGTGCCCTTAGACTGTGTATAGATTATAGACAACTTAATAAGGTAACCATAAACAACAAGTACCCCTTGCCCAAGATCGATGACCTGTTTGATCAATTGGGGGGTGCGTCTATTTTCTCAAAGATTGACTTGAGGTCGGGATACCATCAAGTCCTAATTAAGGGTGAAGACATCCATAAAACTGCCTTTCGGATGAGGTATGGTCACTATGAGGTTTTGGTAGTGCCATTTGAGTTAACCAATGCCCCTGCCACTTTCATGTGCTTGATGAACAATGTACTCATCAAATTCCTAGACAAATTTGTGTTGGTTTTTATTGACGATATATTAATTTACTCCAAGAATAGCAAAGAGCATGAAGAGCATATTAATCTTGTGCTACAAGTGTTGAGAGAACAACAACTCTATGCCAAATTCAACAAATGTGAATTCTTCCAGAAGAAAATACATTACTTAGGCCATGTTCTATCCGAAGAAGGAGTAGCAGTAGATCCTAACAAAATCAGGTCTATCATGGAATGGCCTACCCCAAAGGATGTTTCGGATATCAAATCCTTTATGGGATTAGCATGATACTATAGGATATTTATAAAAGGATTCTCCAAGATTGGTTTTCCAATCACTGCCCTCCAGAAGAAGGGGATAAAATTCATGTGCACACAGAAATGTGAAGAAATATTTCAAACCCTGAAACATCTACTGACCCATGCACTCGTGTTGAAGATCGTCGATCCCAAAGCTGACTTCCTCGTGTGCACAGATGCCTATAAGGAAGGTCTCGGAGGATTCCTTATGCAAGGAAGTCAACTATGTGCACGAAGTCAACTATGTGACCCATGATCTAGAGCTCGCTGCCATAGTGCATGCCTTGAAAATGTGGAGGCATTACCTCTTGAGAATAAAATTTGTACTTATGACAAATCACTGTGGATTGCGATATTTGTTTGACCAACCAAAACTCAATTCTATACAAGCTAGGTGGATGGCCCTCCTTAGCGAGTTTGATTTTGAAATCAAACACATTAAAGGAAAGGAAAATAGGGTGGCCGATGCCCTTAGCAAAAGTATGAAAACAATTCACCTGACAGTGGTGAGCACCTGTAAGACGGATGTCAAGGAAAGAGTCAGAAATGCACAAGAGACAGACACATTCTTCCGGACCGTGACCTCGTACTTGCAGCAAGAACCCACATGGATAGAGTATGAAGGCCACCAAATGACAGAAGAAGGTCTGCTCACTTACTGAAGCAGATTGTATATTCCAGATTGTGACGAGTTGAAGAGGTTTATTATGGATGAACTACATAAAAGACCCTATACTGGTCATCCAGGATATCATAAAATGATCACGACCATCAGGAAACAATTTTACTAGCCTGGATTGAAAAAAGACATAGCTGAGTACCTAGCCAAATGTACAGAATGCCAATAGGTAAAACTAGAACACCGACACCCAGCAGGATTATTACAACCTCTACCAATCCCGGAATGGAAATGGGAAATCATCTCCATGGATTTCATCACCGGATTACCAACCTCGACCAAACAGAATGATGCCATTATGGTAGTGGTGGATAAATTGAGCAAGTCCACTCACTTTATCCCCGTCAAGTCAACTTGCAAGGAAATATACATCGCTCAGGTATTCATGAAGGAGATATTCAGACTGCATGGTATGCCAAAAGAGATCGTGTCTGACAGAGACATGAAATTTACTTCCAACTTTTGGAAGTCATTGATGGTTGGTTTAGAGACCAAGTTGTTGTTTATCATTGCCTATCACCCTCAAACCAATGGAAAGATGGAAAGAGTGAACCAAATACTAGATGACATGCTAAGAATGCATGTAATGCATCAACCCAAGAAGTGGGAATATTACCTACCACTGGTATAATTCGCCTACAATAACGGCTACCAAGAATCCTTAAATATGAGCCCCTTCGAAGTCCTATATGGTAGGTCATGCAACACTCCTATCAGTTGGAGTAATCCCGTAAACAAAATCTCTTTTGGACCCGGCATGTTGAAAGAAATGGAATAGCAAGTGACTCAGATAAAACAAAACCTGAAGGTCGCACAAAATCGATAGAAAAGTTACGCCGACCAAAAGAGAACTCCAAGAGAGTTCAAGCCGGGAGACCATGTATATCTCAGAGTTAGGCCCAGGAATAGTTCTTTGAAAATGGGAGCCTGTGCCAAGTTGGAACCTTAGTATTGTGGACCCTTTGAGGTTCTAGATAGAGTGGGACCCGTAGCCTATAGGCTAGCACTTCCTCCCACAGTAAAAGCACATAATGTTTTCCATGTTTTATTATTGAAGAAATATGTACATGATTCTAATCATATAATTGACCGGTATATGATCCAGGTGGAACTGGAGGGAGAATTTCTACCAGAACCTCGATGCATACTGGACAGAAAGGAAACCCCACTCCGGAACTGAACCATTTCACAGTTCAAGGTGCAGTGGAGACATTTTGGCCCAGATGAGGCTACATGGGAAATGGAGGATGCCATGAAACAGGCATATCCGATTTTGTTTACCTCTGTACATACATGTCATATTGATAGATAGAACATCAAGGATGATGTTCCTTTAAGGGGGAGGGAATTGTAACACCCTATTTCCCCCAGTCTGTAAAAATAATTATAGTGGCCAAGAAATATGGCAAACTCAAAGATCTAAATGTGTGATTTGAATGGAACTTAGTAAAAAGGTCCATGAATGTAAATAATGTTATGAATATATATATATATATACAACTGCTAATAGGGGGATGTGCTAACAAAGAGAGCACAATGGCTGAAGAAAGGTGGTGGAAAGCACCTAGAATGGTGGTGTTAACTTCCGCTGAAACCAATACCATATTTGGTCTTCACTGGCCCGGAGAACCAAGAGTGGCTCGCTGCCCCCGAAATAAATTACTCGCCAGGTTGGTAGGTGAAGAGGATCCTCATGATTTAATGAGGAATGGGGGTGAACCGCCCATTCGTGGAGGCCTCAGACCTGACCACGGCAGGGGAATTCGTGCCACATGCGACCTCACCGGGAAAGAAAAAGCAGGGAAAAGGTGTGGGAGGGGACGCGAGGGAGAGACAGCAGGAAAGAGATCGAAAGAACTCTGGAACAAAATACAGAGTGAGCGATAGAAAAGAAGAAGGAGAGTAACCTTCATTCTCGCTCGTTGAAGAACAGAGACAGAGAGTCTCCAATATCGTGATCTAGCTCGGGGGTGGCTAGTGGTAAATCCGTTGGGAGTCACTGAGCCTACGGTTGGATGGAAACGAGCACCCCTCTCAGCAGTTGCATCACCTGGTGTTTTTCTGATAAGTGTTATATCTTATATCTTGAAATTTATAGGCTGACATGTATGTTCATAGTATGTGCAATTATGAATGGTTTCAGTATAAGACTATCTGCATGGTGTTTTGATCAGAAATGATGGCTGCATGTTTTTCTTGGAAAGACCACGTATGGTTTATGTTTACATATATATATATATATATATATATATATATATATATAAGATGATGAACTAATACAGATTTTCAAGTCTTCTCTCAGGAGATTTGTTCCTGTGTTTGTCCTACCTGATGCCTTGGATAGATTTCCCCACGAAGGCACCCTCTCGAGACCACTCCCTTACCTTCGAGAAGACCTTCCATTTTGGTCTTCGAAACCTAGTGTGAATTACCTGAGGAACCAAAGGAGGATGTAAGAGTTTAAATATTAAAACCTTGCACAAGGGAGAATGGTCCTCGTAGACCTCAACATTTCGGCATTTCGGTACCCGGAATACCCAAGGGCGAGTCCCCTTGCACTCGCAAGTCCCAAAACCCCAACTTGAAAAATCCCAAATTATTAGCGTGGGGGTAAATTAAGAGTTTTCAGAGTTTCGACACCTGAAGTATCTAGGTGCGAGTTTTCTTGCACTCGCGAGTCCCGAAACCCTGACCACAAAATACCGAAATGACAGCGTGTGGTTGAGTTAGGACCTTTCGGTGGTTTGGTACCTAGGTTACCCTTCTTCTTGCTAAATTCATGAACAAGATCCCTTCGGAAGATCTAATCTCTGTTACGACCGTTAAATTTTATGAAGGAATGCAGGCATTAATGTCTCGACCCCTTTTTAACCTTCGCAGGTAACGAAGAAATCGGGACCGTCAATCCCAAGACCCATAATAAGTACCTGGACCATCTAGCTATAGAGTACATGTGGCGGCTGGTAAGCATTTTCGGCTTTTCGGCACCCGGAAGATCATAGGGTAAGAACCCTTATCCTCACGACTCTCGAAACCCCGAATGGGGAAATCTTGAAAAAGAACTTAGCCTCATGGATATATATATATATATATTGGAATTTTGGAACTTCATCCCTCGGAAAACTCATATGCGAGACCTCTTGTCATCACACATTGCGAAATACTGACTTGCGAAATCCCGAAATAGTATAGTGTATTTCAAAGTTTGGTGTTTCGGAGTTTCGGCTTTCGGGAAACCCAAGTGAGAGACCTCATGATTCTCACATATCGCGAAATCCAGATGGATGAAATCCCGAAATGATAGTAGCGCGGATGAGATACAGTGGTTCGGTGTTTCGGCATACGGGATACTTAAGGGTAAGATCCTCTTGTCATTGCATATTGCGAACTCTCGAAGTATGAAACCCCGAAATGAGTATAGCGTGACTAGAATTTAATGCTCCAGTGTTTCGGCACCCGAGATATCTAGAGGCAAGTCTCTTGTCCTCATGACTCCTGAAATCCCGACTTGTGACATCCTGAAATGATAGAGCGTGGACGTGTTATGATGTTTCAGAGTTTCGGCTTCTGGAAGACCTAGATGCGAAATCCTCCTGTCCTCGCATATCGCGGAATCCTGATAGGCAAAGTCACGAAATGGACTAGCACACATGGTTTTGGTGTTCGACGTTTCGGTACCTAGGATCTCCAAAGGTCATTTTTCCTCGTGTTCACTAGACCCGAAATTCCGATGGATGAAACCCTGAAATGAACAAGGGAATACATGCATCGTGATTTTTCCGAATCGTGAAAGTCGGGAGCACCTCTATGGTAAGACCTGTGGTCATAGCCTCCAATCATATGAATATGGATAAGGGATGGTAGGGTCTATATCATGTCCCTTAGGGATTCGGGAATTTTGTTCATCGGAGAAAACATGAAAAAGGCCGAAAAATTTTGAATTTCGTAGTGGGTGTGTTACATAGTGGGTCATAAACACTCCACCACATAGAACATGAGTGGCCTTGAGGCCTAGTGTAACGAGGCCGACCCCAAGATCCATGTAAGAACAAGTACGAGGATCTTTAAGCTCATATTCTTGATCGCCCCGATTGGGAGTTGGCTCCCTACTTTATCTGTTCCTATAACATAGTGGGTGGAAATGTGCTCCTCCATGGTCATACCACCCCCAACCCCCTGAGCATTGAGATTCACTACCTCGTCCCAGCGAGACAATCCTATGATAAAATATATTTCATCTACTTCAATCCTCAATGGTTTCCCATCGCGATTGAATGCCTCTGTCTCTGGATCCCAATAGTTTACGAGCATCTGGAGTAACCTCACTTGAGCCCTCATTCCTTTGAGAGCCCAAAATTTATAAAGGCCACATATTTTTAGAGCTAGTTGGGCCCTTGCATCCATTTCCATTGCTGCATCTACCTCTTCATGCCATCACCATCCATTCAATCACCATCCTGCCAAAGGAAAGTCAATTTTTGAGTTAAATTTTGCCAAAAAGTTGTTTACAAACTTGTACGCAGGCTAACATGCTAACAATCATGTATAGGGTTGCATGTACACGGGCAGGCTTTGTTTTTCCCGCGTACATGGAGGCATGTATGCGACCCAATGAACCATCACCCACTTACACGCTAGTTTACATATTGTGCTCCTCTAAAACTCAAAAACTGATCGCTAAATTTGAATTTTAAACCATTGAAAATGAAGAGGAGGGGAAGATCACTTACTTGGTCCAGACGGATTCTAATTCCATTGATCGTAGCTCTCACAATCAATACTTGAATATTGTGGGAAAAATGGCCTAAAATGCACTATGTGGGTGAAAAAACTCAAATGGTATGGTAAAATGGTCTATTTTTTACTATTAGTAGAAACGTTTTACCCACTACATATAGTTTGGGTTGATTTTTTGACCTTATGGACGAATAGTACAGTGGAAAGAGTTGGTTTTCGTGGTTTTGTCCAGGGTTTTTTACGGTTTCTAGTGTCATACTTCCCGTTTGTGCCTTCGACGGGTATTTTCTTTCACTAGCATATATGATAGGTTGTCACTCTATTTTACATTCTTGCATTGTCCTATTACTGTGATCTATATACCTTAGGAACAAAATCATTTATTAGCGACACAGAACCTTCTTACTGCTTCTAGAAGTGTCGTTATTAAGTGGTAGAGGCTTACCTAAAATGGGTACCCTAGTTAGAACATTTGTGCCATTTGGTGCCCATGAAGAAATTATTCCATATGACCAGGAGTTCCTTATAGTTTTGATATGACTTTGTGTTCGAACCTCATATTCTTACTCACAAGCATTCTGGCCTTCACCTATGGGACTCCCCTCCTGAGTCTTGGTTAAGCTCTCTTCTGACTCTCTAAAAAGAGAAAATATTGTCGAGTGAACTTGTATCTTTCACACTCGTTAAATGGATTTTAAAAGACATCTATTTGGTGTAATTTTAACCATTTTTCGGACCATGTAGACTACTTACGAAAAAGGAATACTCTAGTCAACATTGGCTACAAGAGTTCTCCTAGGTATTATTTTATACTTTTTTGAGCCTAGGGAACTAAATCTATGAAAAATGACATTTTTTGGAGTTAAGTTGTAACTGCATTCCATCCTCCTACTTGCAATATTGAGCCTATTTTTAGTTCTCGCTTTATCATTATAAGCCTCTTACCTCAACAATTTGCATCACTAGACAAGCAGAGCCTTGTTTATATCCTTTGCAGCTTAACACCCTATACCCCAAGAGGAAACATTCCCCCAAGTGTCCATGCCCCGCATGCACTTCCCTACATTGAGCATAAGTATCTTCCACTATTTTGAGCTAATTGCTTACTCATGACACGCGTTTCCTCTCTTGTATCATAGTATTTATTTGCCTATGAAAACACAAAAAAATATGGGTGGGAAAAGAATATTATCTCATATCAACAACAATCGTGTCGCCTTTGAACAAAACACAAACTTTTGAGTCCACTGTCATCCAAAGTTTGGTTTTAGCATGACCTTAGGAAGCTAATCTCGTTTCTTAGAGTTTACTCCTCTGACTGGTTATTCTTCCAGTCCCTATGGATATTTTGTCCATGCCTCCTGCATCACAAAGCTTCATCATTAAGTCTATGTTACCTGAGCTATCCATATGTCTCATGATCTTGTTCAAAGGAAGTCTATAAGCCTGTGTCGGCCATTTCTTAGAACTCTTGACTTTTCATGTCGACCATACACTTAGTGTGTCTCAGAGTCACATGAAGTTGTAGTCCTACCATGCACCCTAGTCCTATTTCCATTATGGGTAGCTAACCTTGAACTCAGTAGTCGACATCTCCTCATTGGTCGCTGACTGGGGGGTTTCCCTTATGTTTGACAACAATAAATCTATTCACATAGTGGGATTTGTCCAGTGTCTTGGATTCCATTAGCCTTATTGGTGGTTTCCTTGCCTTTGTCGGGAATATTCCTTATTGGATTCTATTCAGAGGGTTGTTTTGTGCACTACTTGCATCTGGTGCATGCAAAGGATGCACAATACCATTGGTTCGTGAACATCCTATTCGTCTGAGCTCCTCCTAATAATCAAGCTATTTCTTTGTACCTCATGTTCACTGATGAGAGATTCCCTAATTCTCTCCTTTCAGTGGGTCTCCTTCCATCGACTTCGGCTCATCTATTCTGGAAATGAGACCTAGAGTCCTATGAGTACCTGGAGGCTTGCAGTCATGAGTGGCAGATTCTCCTACCATCAACAGTTGGGAATACATCAATGTCTCCTGATCGATGGATTCTTCAAGTGTTTGACCTCAACACCCTTATTCACACTTGTAAGAATGTACTCGGTGCCTTGATACCTACTTTCATTATCGATAGGTTATATCACGTTTGCTAAGAGTATACCTTAATGATCGGTAATCAAATGAAGTCTCATTGTGTTCGACATCAACTTCTCTATTCACATGATGTAAACTTGCACCTTTGGCGGATAGTGTAGAATACCTCTAGCTTATAGTAGTAGCATTCCTATTATGTTGTTGTCTTTCATTGGACCAATACCTATATGATTTCAGTGATCATGAGAGATCAGATTGTACTCAATTATAAACATATGTCTTCAGATTGATTTTGAGACTAGATTCCACCGGGCCTTGTTCGTGACTATAATAGCCTATGGCATGTGTCTACTTTGTATTTCCTATTCATGGCCATGAACAACTATTTGGTATATTTCCACATGGATTTGTAGTGTAATTCAGATTGGCAGCCATGTGTACAAAGTCATTATAGATTGTAATATTCTCATGAGTAACTAGCACTTCCATCTGAGTCTCCATCACTTCACTTCTGGTAATTATAATGTATTTCGGCCATCGTAGATACTCCCCCAACCTCACAAATTAGGGGGAATTTGGTATAGAAAATTTTTCCTCACCCCATGCAACTTTCTTGGATGGCCTTTCCATTTCCCTATGCAAACTTGAAGTCCCCTTTTTTACTTTCTAGAGCCAAAAAAGCACATTTTTCCACATATACACACCCTACCAATTAGACAACAAGTGTATACGCGGGTTGCTCCACTACAACCCGCGTACATCGGGTTTGGTGCTCAACAATAAAAATTATGTCGGGTTTCCATGTCATGTCACGAGATCCATGATCCTTGACCTTCCATATACTAGAAATTCTCTAACTTGGCCCTTCAGTTTCATCTAAAGGCTATAGATTGAGCCATATCCAAGTTGTGGAAGAGGAGAGAATTCAAATTTTGAGAGCAAAGATGCTCCGGAGAAATTTCACTTCACATTGAGTCTGCATCCCTTTATCCTTGAAAGTTTGAACTCATTGTTCATCCCCCAAACTCTTCCTTCTTTCTGATGGAGAACCTCATTGTCTCCTTTATATGAGCTTGCCTTTGGTGGAGGATTGAAGTGGTGGAGGCCCAGCTGGAGGGACTTAGTTTCTCGGTTCCGATATGTGTCGTACAATTGTTTTTCACCTACATAATTCTACTAATTATTTTAATAGAAATACTCTTTTCTCATCCAATTGATATCTTGCAAATTTTTGAATTTGTTAGAAAAAATAGGATCGCGGAGCAATAAAATAAAACAAATGTGGAAATAAAACACAGAAGATACAAAATACAATAGAGACACAGATATACATGGTTCACACAGTGTGGGCTATGTCCACCAGAGAAATTTATAGGTCCTTCCTTTATTATTATTCAACAAATGAAGGGATACAACATACAACACACTCGATGTAACTTCCTCTTCTTTCTCTCACAGTCTCCTCTCCCAGAATACAATATTTGCAATAATACATAGCTGCAATACATTTCCCTCATAAAAGAGGGTTGCCTTCTAGGGAAAAAAACCCTAACATAACTTCTACCGTCATATCTATGACCTTATAATGAACGATCCAAATTTACTATGAAATTACAATATACATTTACAAGACAATTTTTCCTTCGGGGGCTTCTCCCCCGAACCCCCGTCGGGGGACCGCTTTCCCCCATACCCCATAGGGGGGGTAACCCCCCCGCACTCCCCCGCATGGAGGAGTGTACATTATTCTGGGGTGTAAAGTCTTCATGGGGTATAAACACGGCTGAAAACAAAGACCTCTCAATCAAGAAGATAATCAGGCTCCACAACCAATAGAATTATTATTCCATGGGTGTATTTGTCATGTATGTTAATGGATTATGCTAATATATATGTTAACATTATATATTATCACCATATGCTTATGTATATTGGTTTTTGAAGACAAGTTGTAGGTATAAATATTTGACTTGTGTGCTCAATAGTGGTCTTCATTGAACGTCCATACGAGGTAGGATCTTGACCTTGTCTTGCTAGCATTTGATTTATATAGCATACTTGTGATTATAGTTGATTTTTGTGTGTCATTCCGTCTGTTGTGGTTTACCCCATGCAATAGAAATATTTTCCTTGTAACAAGGGGTGTATGTAATGCCCCAGTTTGTTTGATTACTGAGGCAAGTTATACTTTATTATTGGAGGGTGTTTTTTTACTAATGAATCAGTTATTCGAATTTTATTGTGATGATGAAACATGAAATTTTGATTATCTGATTGAGTTTAAAATGATAATGATCGAATGATTATTTATAAGTTTATATGATACCATAGGTGAAGTAAATATGCATTAACTTGACATAATTGATGATACTGATCTTTATTATTTGGATAATTTTACATGAAAATATGGATACATTAATTCTAAATGTTATTGACGATTTTCCTCGTGTGACAAGAAACCATAGGTTGCATTGACAAAGGATTGCATCAACATGTTATTAGAATTCAGATTGAGTTAGGAACTAGTAAACGTTATGTGAATATGTTATATTTGAATTTAATTATAAAAATTATTGATATATTAATTGTAGCATGTGCGGGCACATGGAACATGCTTGTCGATTTATCCACACATGGGTAATGGAGTTGTGTGGAGGCATATTCAGTACCATCATGCACCACTAAAGGTGGGATTGAGTGAAGTTAAGTGAACTAGTAAACGACCAAGACAAGTAACTCCTCATGGACCCCTAAAATAGTAAGCCACATGAAGATCAAGGGAACACCTAGGAGTAAAAATAGGAATTGTGAGAGTTGAATAAATAAAATTCATTATTTTATAATTTTAAATGAGTAAGTACATGTGTACTTGTGCATGTGAGTGACATGTATGAATATTAAGCTAATAGGTAATTAAATAAAATATAATTATGCATGGGCTGGACAAGTGGCATGAGCCACAAATACTATAAAAAGAGGGCTTGGGCTTGGAAGAAAACATTTTTATGCACCCTAATGCAAGATGGCTATCATAATGTTGAAATAAATTTTATTTGATATTT
>JZKD02S1354808.1:99034-111191 GCA_000966675.3 Picea glauca | reverse complement strand
TTTTTTTGGTCAAATCTAGGGTTGACCAAGTCAAAGCAGCCATGACTTACTCTATGAAGTCAGAAAACAAGTTAGATGGAGCTTCTAACTTCAGAGCGTGGAAGACAAGGATTGAACTCATCCTTGCCAAGGATAAGGTGATGGATATCGTGAAGGGAAAGATCATGGAACCAGAGTTTGAAGAAGGAAAAGAGAAGGAACCGTAGAACGTTGTAGTTATGGAGAAGTTCAAAGACAGTGACATCGATGCATGAGTATCACAATGGACTCTATAAAAGACCACTTGATACCCTACATCTCCCATCTTGACTCATCAAAGAAGATGTACGATGCCGTAACAAACCTCTTCTCAGTCAGAAACATTGGACAAGTAATGAGTTTGAAGAATGAGCTCCGTGACATGAAGATGAATGATGATGACAACATAACATCATACTTTGTGAGGATCTCTCAGTTAAGAGATCAACTACAAGCTATTGAAGAAATCATCTCAGAGAAGGAATTGGTAAACATAGTACTCAATGGTCTTCCCAAGACATGGGATGCATTTGCCACAAGCATGAACACAAGGAAGAATTATTCTACATTTGAAGAACTTTGGACTTGTTGTGCTCAAGAAGAATCAAGCATCAGTGCAAAAGAGAAACCTCAAAAGAAGTACGATGATCAAGCCTTCACAGCAAGGTTCAAGGATTTCAGGAACAAAAAGAAGTTTGGCTCCAGGAAGAAAACAAATCAAGAGAAAGATATGTCAAGGATACAGTGCTTCAATTATCAAAAGTATGGTCACTACAAGAATCATTGTCCCTAGTTAAAGAAAAGGAAGGAAACACACGAAGCATCAGTTGCCGCAGAAAGGGAACCCTCAAGGAAAGCCAAGCAGGACAAAACAAACTTCTTCTTCTAAGACAAGGTAACAATACTCTTCATAGTTCTTGAACATACCATGTTTTTCGGTACATATCTCACATATCTATTTCTTAGAAAATAATATGTTCAAAGAGAAACTATACTTATGGAGGAACAACAAGATAAGGACTGCTATCACTATGACTATAAGACAAGTTGCAAGATAAGCCGAAATCAGAAAGAAACCTAGAAGAAGTAAAGATAGAAAGAAGTCAGCAATCAAGAGGAAATTGGAAAAAGATCTGTAACACCTTGCAGAAGGCAATAAGGATGCAGATGCAAGCATGGAATCTCCTAGATGGAGGGAGCCGATTATATATTACCAAAAGAAGAGCATGCATTCATACATGAAGCAAGGATTAGGAGGGAGCTAACCCTACAATCCATTGAAGATGATAAAGTATATCCATGGTAGCAGCCATGAAAAGCAGTACGTGTTCAGTTTGACCTTAGAAGAAGTCTTCTTCGAAAATAAGCCTTAAAGTATTCCTTGTTATCGATCCACATCCATGATCCTACTATGAAAGGAAGAAGCTGGAATCTTCAAAGCATGAATCTATAAAAAACTACATGGACCCAATATCTAAAGAGAAACATGAGGAAGAACATGAAGATTCCAAGAAAGAGAGAAAAGCCAGAACAACCAGTCATTGTATCGAGAATCACAAGATTACCAGCCTGATATGAACTCACTAAAAGCAATCAAGCAGAGGTACTGAAAGTTGTGATGAAGAACAATATATGAAAGACTTATGAATGTAAGCATTGCGAGATCCAGAACTAGAGGTTATCCTAGATGGAGGGAGAAGACTATGATGATTACTTGTTCCAGTAAACCAGATATATCTCTACATGAGCCATTATATCGTCCACAATATCCATAGGTTGGAATTGACATCAGATGAATGCAAAGAATGTCCTCTAGAATAATTGAACAAAGAGCATATGTAGAGCAACTTCAATGCTTTGAGGTATACCAGAAAGAGACCCTTGTATGCAGATGGAAGAAGACAACTTGGTGGAGAACCTCCAATACACAGCAAAAGCGTGGTGAAGACTTTCAAAAGATTAGGATGATGGATTGCCAATCCATGACAAAGATCTGATGATGATAGAAGAAGTTCCACATGGATATGTTTCAGTTTGAGCCTTGCCACAATGTTATGAGCTAATCCAATAATAACACACTATATTGATCAGAGCTATATGAAGCCTTCAGAGAAAACCAGTGTTCCAGAAAAACCAAAGTACATTGAGATCAAGCATTACACTCTCCGTGATGAAGTCCAGAAAGGAGAAAGTGGTTCTTGTTATCTCCACTTTTTAGGGATAACTAGGAGATCATGTCTCGAGGCCCACAGGTCGTAGACATGGATTATCGAGAGCAGGATTGACCTGAGCATGGCCCTGGAGGGCCCACCTTTTTCTTCTTCCATCATCTTTATCTTGTCAGCAGCAGCAACATCCATCACCATCGGCTTGGTCCTGTATCAAAGAAGGTTCTTACTCCGTGAGGTAATTGGTCCGGGTATCATGGTATGTGTCACTTTTGATCATTAGAACCTTTAAATATATGCATCTGATTCCTTTTATTTCTAAGAATTGCTTGGATCTTACATTTGCCCACTTGACCATGTTTGGGGGGATTGACAGGATGCCCTAGGAAGCCTGTGTCTGTAGGTTTTGGTTTGCCACTGGGGGGATTTCTAAAAGGCCATCGTCCACTCCCATCATAGCACCACTATTTCATCTTATTTCCTGCTCGTTTATCCCATTCCCCTTGTCCGAGCATTGGTTGACCTATTTTCAGGACTGCACCTTACCTCGTGGGAAGAAGGGGCTAAAGGCCCAGAAGGTAAAAGCAAGTTGGTAAAAGATAAGAGCCTAAGAATAAAACCTTGATATGCTTTGCCTAGGGATCCCCGAGAAAGCAATAAAAGGCTTCTCAACAAGAAACAAGAGGGACCCGGAAAAATAATAAAACAAGACCTAGTCAGAGGATAGGGGGTCTCATCACGAGCCAGCCTATTAGGTTCACGGGTACCTAGTAGTATGACATTGCCACCAGCTGGTTACCATGCCAGGGCAGTGACCCTTGTTTGCATGGCCAAGGGAAAGGGGGTCTCATCACGAGCCAACCTTCTCATTTCTGCGAAAGTACTTGTGGGTAACGCTGTCATCTTTGGTCACCATGCCAAGGTAGTGTCCCCTGATTAGCTCTTGAACAAAAAAGCAAAAAAGAATAAAAGAACAAAAAGAATAAAGGCAAGAATGGGCTTAGAAAGAATGCATCCATGACAGGTACAACTCGCCTTCTACAAAGGCACCCATAGGTAACACTTTTGCATCCTTGGCCTTCATTGCACCTACATGCTTGGGCATCCCTTGACCACATCACCCACTTACATGGCTGGGATGAGGGTCTTTCTAGGAACTTTCCTTTTCCTGTGGACACTAGCCCAATAGGACGCCTTGTCCTTTTCTCCAGACTTGTATAGTAGGCTTGTGTAACGTCTTTGAGCTGTTAACTGATGTATTAGGGATTTTATGCACATGTTTAAAAAATATTAATGATGAGATGTGATTGACATTGCTATGATCCCTGTGACTGATGGGCCCATGGAGGGCGTAGCCTTTGATGTGCATGACCATACCCGATGGACAGGTACTATTTGGACCGGTACAGATGGGGAGATGATCAGTTCGGACCTCCATGGGGCTAAAGAGCCCACCAGATGGATGCTGAGACCCCATAAAGGGGCAGAGGTTGATCAGAGGTTTTTTACCGGAGAAGAAGAGGACGTTCCACCAGAGGCACCCCGACACAACTTGAGCTAGGGGGATTGACCCATTTTCAGTGGGACGTTGGCTCTAGATGGCCTAGGATGTCACCATGAGGCTTATGACGTCATCATGAGCATATTGGTAGATGGACAGGGCAGTTGGCACGTGTGGCAACTTGGAGGAGGCCAATGAGGGCTAACGTCTTGCTTCAGGGGGCTACATTTGCCCTAATGGGGGCTAATGTCATCCTAGGAAGGGGTGACATCTTACCTTTTTGCTTGATTAGGGTTTTAGTCTAGCATTTAATGTAAAAACAATATTATTTTGGTATTATGGCCTTGTCGGCCTTTTTATGACCTAAAAAGTAAATTAGGTCATTGATACACTATATATTGAGGGTTTTCACACTCATTTTAATCATCACTACTCATTCACTCCATAAGGAGGTTTGAAATTTGCGCCCTATCTTGTGTATTTCGCTGATTTGGTAAGGCGCACTTGTTGAAGGAAGACATTTTTTTGGCATTTTATGATGTTTCTCTTGAAGGAAGGTGTTACAATTAGGGTTTGCATGGTTATTCTTTGTGAATTGTAAGTATTTTTCTGCAAAACTTCTTAATGAATGGTTGTAGTTTAATTTCTTGCATATATTTATGATTTTGCTGAATCAAAACCTTAGGTGAAAAGCACACAAGTAGGTCCTTGTCTCACGTCCTCTGATAGAGAAAATTTTAGCCATTGTTGAGGAAAGAAAGAGCCTAGTCGTAGCTACACTCCTATTTCCTCTTCTCCTTTGCTAGCCGTACTCTTTGAAACTCAAGAAGGAGGAGACGTCCCAGGCCTAGGTTATCTACACTTAGGATTGTTTTCTTCTAGGGTTTGATGATAGAGCCTTGCTGTAGCAACACTCTCCCTCATTAGACTCTCTTGTCTTGATTTTGTCCTTTATGCTAGCCATTTTTGCCATTTAAGGAAGGAGGAGAGAGCACGAGGCCTTGCCATAGCAACACCAGAGTGAGCCTCTGTCCCCTAGGATTTTGATTCTGAGGCCCTGCCATAGCAACACTTCAAAACTCTTCCCTCTAGTCCTTAGCCGTCCTCCTCCAACCCTTGCGTCCTCTACTAAATTGACTCCATTTTACCCTAAAGGCACTGATCTAAAGTCCTCCAGCGTTGAAGTGAATTTGATCACAACACTCTCAAAACCTTGAATTAAAACCCTAACTACTAACCCTAGCCTAGACTAACCAACTAACCCTAAGTGCTGACGTCATCCTTGGCTATTATATCATTGATGCATCAACGTTTTATCTTTTGAGCGACTGAATGGTGATCTAAGGCATTTATTAGATGATGTGTTGATTGGTTACATTGAATGCCACATTGTTCTAATATTTATTGGTGAAGTGTTATAAATCTTATTTGCTATTGATAAACATTGACTTCGTCAACATTTATTGACATATTGCTTATATATTATTCAGATAATCATCTATTTGCATGAAGTACTAACCCATTGCAATATAGCTTGCATATATCAGTGTGTTGTTGCTTTGTTCCAGGCAGGTACACTTCATTGGGGGTTTTTACTTCATTATTGGCTGTTTAGCCGGGATTATCTGTTTGGTGGTGACTTGTGAAGGGGGAAATCTTATCTTTGTCTTATTAGTCTCTTGCCTCTTCAAAAACCTAGGTCACCAGGGACGTCTCCCCTGGGCCTAACCTCCCTAAAGAGAAAGAACCATCCCATTATGGTGACATTGGGTGGGATTGGTTCCTGTTACACCAGCTTGGCCTTCTATGTTATAGCCTTTTTTCCTAGCTGCAAACTATGCGATAACATTTTGGCGCCATTGTCAGGGAACACTGAGCCAAACCTTCCTTAGACGACACTTTTTCGGTAAGCCTTGCCTCTAGAGCCTTATCTTACAAGCTTACCTGGCGACTCCATTAAGGTGTTTTCCCTTTTGGTAGTCCCAAGGGGGGTAGTCCCTAACAAAATACTAAGGCTCTTTTACACTAAGAAAAACAAAAGAACTACTTCTAGGAGTTTATTGCTTAATAAAATAAGCTCTAAACTAAACTAAACTTGCAAGAGTTATTGTTGATAGTGGAAAACAAGCTCTAAACTAAACATGCATAAAGATTTGAAAATATTTTAGACATGCATGTGAAATGCGAGTGTCATGTGTGTTAGATTTGCTTATGCTTGTATGTGTCTTTAAGATCAAAAGATGAAACTTGCACAGAAAAAAAGTAAGGCCAAACCAGGACACACAAAAATCCCCCTAATGGGGATGGAGAAATTGGGCTCAAAAGGGCCCACTTTTATTAAACCTATTACAATGAGAACTAAGTTCTCTTTGAGCTTCTCCTTTTAGAAACTTGGATCCTTATAAGCTTTGGATCTTAAGAATTACAAGAAACTTAAAATAGAAAAAGCTTCTTTGATAAAGTAGGAAACCCCTGGATGCTCCGAAAGCCCTGATTTTGTGAAAATTGACGGAATCTCCCCTTGTGCCTGTTATTTCTGCAAGAAAACAACAAGCAATTAAAACCAAAAGATGGCCAAAAACACTTTAGAAGTGTCTTTGGTCAACTCCAAAAAAATGCAAAAAATTGACTAAGCAAAATTTATGCTAAAACTTGTAGTTTTTTAGAGATTTTGGGCTGCCATTTAGGACAGCAAATGAAAGCACTTTGATTTTTCCAAATAAATGGAATGAAGCTCAATCAATCATACCCCTTCAAACCTTTATATTTTAAAGAAAAGAAACTAGCAATAAAGGAGCTTTTCTTAACTAGATCTAGCTTTAGATAGATGAAAAGAAATGCCTAGATCTAGATACCTTGCAAGAAAAAAAGAAACTAAGTTAAACTTTCGATTCAAATCTAGCTTCTTATGCTTGCATAAAGGAAGTAACCAAATAACTTTTGAAGAATGTGAGAGGGAGAAAAGGAAGAAAGTCTTTCTTCCAAGAATTGAAAACATGGGCCATGGAGTCCTCAATGAAGAGTAGAGGGAGCTTTATTCCTTGATAATCCTGGACAAATGAAGGTTGAAACTACAATCATTCAATCCTCCAAGCTTGAAGAACCTGTAAACAAATGCACTTCAACCTTGCAAGCACTGTTTAAGAAGGTCTCTCCTACATAAAACAGAGACTCAGATTTGCATGTTAGTTTAACCAAAAAAAAGACATGCAATATAAAAGTTTGTGAGTTATAAGAAAAAAAATGAGATTAATCTAATCAGATTTAACTCATTCTACAGTATGACAACATACTTTCAAAGCCTTTGCAATAGATATACAAAATTGAAGCAAAATACATATTACCTCATAACCATAGCATAAGATTCAAGCATGCACACATAGCATCAACACCGATGGAACTCCAAAGTCTCTTTATTCAATCTAAGAAATGAAGAATACAATACATTGTGTATACGTCTTCCCAACAAACTCCAACTCACAAATGGGAGGGGTCGACCTTGGTTATATAGAAAGAGAGGTGACACTTCCAAGAGAAATGTGCATAGGGTTAGGAGGAGATGCACAAGAATAAAGGGGAGTGGCACATGTAGTAGAGTGGAGAAGTGTGGAGTGGAAGGGTAGTGAAGTAGAGTGAAGGGGGAGTGATGGAGGTGAAGATGGAGTGGAGTGGAACTGGAGTGGTGAGGGTGTGTGGCTGCCTTGGGATGTGTGCCACCCCTCCTAAATGCGCCATCTAAGCTAGTGGGGTCGAGTCCCTACTTTGGGATCTCCTCCACGCTTTAACACTCAAGTGACGTCGCCTCACTCTCTGCTAAACTCGCCTTAGTCTTCAGTGAACTAGGGACAAGGAAAAACAAGTTTATGACATGTTCCCCAGTTTCCCTAAAAAATAGGGATTTAATTAAATTACCCCTTTTCCGTATTTTTCGAGTAAATTTCATTTTTTAGTGAAAATAATCACTTTTTTTTGCCTGGAAAGAAGGGAAATAGAGGTTTACATGATACTCTGAACTGGAAAACAACCATAAATATGACATCTGATGATGTTTGATGCCATATTTTTACAACTTATTGCTTTACAATTAAAAAATTCCATTTTTGCGAGAATTTTACTTTTTCACTAAAACATTAAAGAAAACCTGTCAAACCTAGCCGCAATTTCCATATGACTCAATTAAGATGACCCAGTATGAACTCATATACATTCAGACACTAGGCATTGGTTATACCATGCCAAGGCCTAACCACCAACATATACTCGCTTTGGAGTCAGTCTCTTGAGTGAAAAAAGGTAGAAATTATTAATCGTCCGCAAAGGCAGGAAAAATATAAAAACAAGTGAAAAAAATACTCTAGGGTACATGCTCGTACCTAGGTCTTAGGTGGCCAATAGCCTTTTACAATATTTCATACTCAGGTCATTTATTACAATGATGAAAATGCGGAAAAAGGTGGTCTTTTGAAAGACCGGTTGAACTCTGAACTCTATCATATGAGCACTGATTGCTTAATCTTTGGCGGCTCATTAGGAAATCCAGCTTGTGGAAACTGGTGGATAACACACCCTAGTGAGTTGTGCCCCCCTTGATAAGCAACCTAACCCAACTCACAAATTAATGGGAAATAACCCCGCTAAGCCTAAGTAGGCCCTCCTAATATCTAAGTTGGATGATTGGGTGGGTTAAAAGGTTATTCCCATCCCCCCTCACTCATCCCTCACCCCCTCACCTCTCCAAAACCCTAAAAGTGTGCCCCCCTTGAGATTGATAGTGTGTATGTGAGAGTGACACTTGGAGCTCATCCAAGAGGGGTCACTCTTGCCTCCCAGGTATAAATAAAGACCTCTCCCTCTCCCTCGCCCTCCCCCTTTTCACATCTATTCTTAGTGCAAGGTTACTCTACCCAAATTTCTTCTCTCCTCTCCATTCTCTCCCACTCTTCTCTCTCATTCTTTCTTGCTCTCTCATTCTTTTCTCAAGCTTGCTTCTAATAAAGAAATCTTTGGAGGAAATATTGGCATTGGGAGTCTTCTTGGTGCTTTGCTTTGGATCTACATTGGAGGTAACTTGTATTGTGGTTTTTTGGAGTTTTGCTTATAGATTTTGTGTAGGGTGTCCAAGCAAAGTATTTTTCTTGGATAGATCTATTGTAGTATTGCCATAGATGTTATGTGAAGTAGTTTCCTAGTTTTAACAAAGTATTTTGTTAATATTATTGGATCTACTCACCCCCTTGTTTGTTTTGTAGCTTAATCTCTCATACTTGCAAGTTACTAAGGATTGAAAAGGATAAATTTTAGATCTGAAAATTTATCCCTTCACCCACTTATATTCCTCTTAAAAATTTATGTTCTTATCTTTCTATTTCCTCTGACACTTTGGATACATTTTCTGCTCTTGAATAACTCTCTTTCAACATATTATATGTTGTCTTAAATGTTAAAAATTTATGGTTTTCACTAACATAATTTTTTTGAAGATATTTGGTGTTTCTTTAGCATTTCCAACAAGCATTAACTTACTGATTTTCTGCAGGTTTTCACCAAAAAGAGGGATCTACATCCCATTTGGGGCATCTACAAGCAAGAGATCAACCTCATAAGTTTGGGTAACAAGTACCCACTTCTTTCCCTTCTATTTCTCATTGTAAGCAAGCCCAAGGGAGTCCCAAGGGCCTGCATTTCTAAAGTATTGTAAATTTTCTGCGTTTTTTTTTTCTAATTTGTCTACACCTAGGAAAGAGTTTGGCCAAGCCAACCATGCTAAAACGTAAGGCTAGGACTTTAGATTTAATTTTCAGCATTTGTTTTCTTTTACTTGTTTGCCCCACTTGTCATTAGGACAAGGTTGTGTGGCTAGGATACGTTTTATTTCAAGCATTTATTTTATTTACCCACTTGTGCACAAAACCGGAAGGCCTTGTCCTCCGCCTTGTGCACTTGTTGTGGTTGCATAGTTTAGATTTAGTTTTCAAGTCATCTATTTCATTCGTTTGTTTGCCTACAACTAGAAAATTGTTTGGTCAAGCCAACCATCCTAAATTGTAAGGCTAGGTAGATATTATTGGTTATTGTTTCTATCTCTTTCATGCTTAATGGTTTAAATCTCTAGATCTTAGGAGCTAATCACATAATGTTTGCTTAAGCCCATGGAGGCATAATCATCTACTTGCTTACTTGTCTATTCCATTTTATTTTCATGTCATTGCAAGCCTTTTAATTTCAAGTACTTTACTCTTTCATGCAATTTCATTTTCAAGTACTTTAATTCTTGCAATTCACTTTTCCAAGCACTTTTATTTCTTGCAAGTTTCATTTCAAGTACTTTTCTTTTTCAAGTTATTTACTCTTGTCAAGTACTTTCATTTCATTTGCAAGCAGTTACTTTTCAAGCACTCTACATTGCAATCACTTAACTAACTTAATTCAATCAACTCTAAGCTCAATATATCTTTAGTTCCTTAGGGCCTGTTGTTGTCCTTATACACACTTGCAAATGTGATCTAAGTCCTGCTCACTTAGTGTGTCCTTGGAGGCACAATGCCTAGATTCAAAGCCCACGCTGTCACTTTGACTTGAACCTCTTCTGTCTAGGTTTACTCCTAGGGAAGTCAAGGGGGGTAGACCCTAGTTTCTAGATGAGATTAAACGTTTAAGTTCTAGGAGTTGGTTTTAATTAGTTAGAAAAGGTTGGGGGAAAATCTAGCCTATAATGCAAAAGAAGCAATGCAATGTGCAACAATTAGAAATGACAAGCAAGCCTTTTCCTAGGGCAACTAAGACTAGTGCCTAAGATTGAACAAAGTGTCAACTAAAGTTTGAGGGGTTTAGATTACAAAGATTGCACAATGTTACAAAAGAATAAGCAACTTCACAACAAGATTAGATACAAACTAGATACAAAGGTACAATAAAGAAGATCTCAAGGTTACAACAAATTTATACTAACAAAGATACAATGGATACAAAGTTATAGAAATACAATACACTAACTAACAATTGCTTGTATGTGCGGGAATTTAAAGATATTCAAAGGATGCATTCATCAACACCACAAGCCGAGCATGCTCACAATAGAGTGTCTCCTCAAAGGGATGCACTACTCTATTGGACTGCTTTCAATGGCAAATGAAATCACTCAAGATCCAACAAGATAGTGCCTCCAAAGGATGCGCAACTTCTTGAGGGATCACACCAAAGATAAACACACCGTTTGACTGAAAAAGGAAAGCTTGAAAGGAAAGTGTCCACAAGCACAATTTATGACTACTTAGTGATTAATCCATGACACATAAGATAAATTGCATGAAATGTAATTGTGAAATGAAAGTTGATTGCAAAATTAGTTAAGTGTCAGTCACAAAAGTGATACCAAATTAAAGTGCAAAAGTTGTAGAGTGGATTAAGGAGTTGATTAAGTTATTAAGTTAAGAGTGAGTCCTAGCTAAGTGTTAACCCAATACTCTCCCCGCTTGTACCAAGTAACTGCTGGGTGCTCAAGAAGTATGGCAACAAGGCCTACCCTAGCTCCACAGGTTAGCCCAAGGGAAAAGAGTACTCCCGAATGTTGATTTTTCTCACTTCTGCAATTTATTCCAATCCCGGTTTCAACCACTCCTTATCACTCCAAATGTTTAATGCCCATTCCCAATATTAATGAAATTTGCAGACATTAATATGCATTAAATATTCAAAATGAAATTTGACTGAAACACATGAAATAAATGATCTTTTCAATGGCTGTACTAAAACTCAGAAATAAACCAGCAAGCAAACATTTAATGACACAATGAATTTTGGTCAATTGACCCTGGAAAAACCCCAATGTGGGGAAAACCAGTGAGAGGGAGGGAGTTCTTCTTATTTCTTCAATTTCTGGAAATTACACTTTAGCAAAAATAAAACCAACAGACATTTAACTTATCTCTTCATCGATTTCCTTGCTTGAAATTGACTGGAAGACACCCAAATCAGCCACCTCCAATTTTGTGCTTAGACAGCCGTACCGTACGGACTGTCACAGCATTAAATGCTGTACGAATTTATGGAAAATCGTGCCCAGAAATTAAACGCGACCGTACGGCAGCCGTACAACCTGTACGGTCTATTGAATGCAGCTGTTCTCCTCGTTTTTCGTGCTGCTGTACGAACTGAACAAGAACAATAAATGCAGCCGTACCAAATCTGTGCTGTACGGATTCTCCTTCCTGCTGGTTGCCTCGAAATTCGTGCCCTTGCTTTTGCCTTGGGATTCGTGCCACTTTTCTGCTGCTATCTCTTCTCAGAAATATGGAAACTTTCTCTTCTCTTGCTCTCTCTCAATCTCTCAATCTCTCTTGGAAAGAAAATGAATTTTCTTTTGGTCTTTTTCCTCCTTTAGAATCCCTAGGTGACTCTTAGGTTTCTTTTTGATCCAAGGGCTCACATTGCCCAAGATCAACGGTTGAAATTAAATGCTCCATTAATATTC
>JZKD02S1354764.1:0-11585 GCA_000966675.3 Picea glauca | reverse complement strand
AGGATTCTTATACACTCATCAATTTAGATTTCAATTATGCAAGTGTGATTCCAATTCTGCAACAATAGATTAGAACTCCAACTGTGCCAACAACTTGTGTTAGTGTTCAGTTTTTCAAAACTCTGTTTCTTTCAATACTACAACTTGATTAGTGTTTTCTTTCATCAATCTAGTAGAGACTATGCACAATTATCTTGCAATAACAAAACTTCCCTAGGTTTGACAATTTATATTGAACACCTTGATTATCTATTTATTTAGACAATTAAAGTGCCTAACAGTTTCTTTGATGAATTCCATAGTTACCATGTGTATCAAGTGTGGAATCCTAGGGGAGATGTTTGATATTTCAGATAAATGATTGAAAGATATGTTGTCTTATGGAATACAATCATAATAGAGTAGACAAAAACTGAACATGATAATGAAGAAATATAACTCTTTTTTCAAATGGAATAAGACAATGTCAAACTAAATCATTCAAATATTTGAATTTTATTCTAGTATTTTCCTTCTTAATAGTTCTACAAAAAGGCAAGGATCCTTATACCATGTTCTATGACTGAAGATAATTTAGATATGTGTCAAAAAGAATAAAATTCTCCAAAACTAGTTGAAGTCATCATTGATCCTATATCTGAAAAATTAATTGTTGTTCATCATGTTTCACAAGACATCAAATCTCTTAGCTGGAAGATCCAACTTCAATATACTTAAATGAATATTATGGAAGATGGAAATAAAACAATGGGGAAATATCGGCATGCTCAACAAATTCCTATATATCTCTATGGAAATATTGACTATGTTGAAGTATCTGACATTCAATGTTGTTGGATTACTCAGAGGGCGGGTGAATCAGTAATAGAGAAATAATCCATTTTATCCACGAAATGCAAGTGATATATCAATGTATCATTATCATCCAATAGTTGCAGAGAAAATAAACAATGAACAAATGAGAAATCATACACATACACAGTACACCAATGTTTTTACATGGAAACCCAAAGCGAGAGAAAACTACATAATGATTTTTATTATATGTCTTTAAGAATTACATACATTGGAAGCACCAACTTTCCTTGTTTTCCAGCTGCAACTAGAAGGAGGCTCCAACCCCCTAGTTTATCTAGCTACAACCTGAAGGAAGCTCCAACTCCCCAATTCCTCGGATACAACTAGAAGGAGGCTACAACCCCATAGTTTCTCATGCTACAACCTAAGGGAAGCTCCAACTCCCCAATTCTCTGGCTACAACCAGAATGAGGCTACAACCCCCTATGTTCTCTGTCTACAACCACTTGTCCTTTCCTCGTCCAACCTCCCTGAAATATAAGTAGAATGATGGAACCACTGTCACACTATCACTGTGAGATATACTGTTGTAAAAATGTACCAATCAACTTGCACCAAACAACTTGTAATAACCTATACCAATCACCTGTTGTTGGCACAAGGGCAAACCCAAGGTGTTGTTAGGGAAAAACACCCTACAGACTAGCAAATAGAGTTCAGAAATTGCATGCAGATATGACCAAATAGAAATTGTTTTCGACCTTCATCACTAGATTTAAATCCCATTTTCTTAGTAAATTCATGGAAAAATCAACCTACCTTGTTACCAACGTTTGATGTCGATCCTCCGTTGTGCTTGATTACTTGTTCGCAATACTCCTTCCAAAGCTGACCTGCATTCAAGACKAGCAACAACTATGCATGCATAMTACTTATATACTAACGGGTTAGAAATCAAACATAAACTAATCAAACCATAAAAAGTTCATGAATTGGGACGGGAAAAGCATTCTCTTTATTACTTAAAATGAGTCAACTTACAAAAGTTGAGACCGACCACCACTCCTTGAACCTGATTATGGGCTCCTCTTCTTCTGTCCTTCAACTGCTTTGCTTTGAATCTCCTTTGGCATTAGGAAAGGCTAAAGGGTTGGGACAATGATAATACGTAAATGGGCAGAGTTTCTTTGCTATATTTTTTCTCCTCCAAATGGTACCCCTACCCCTTCTTTTATAGGCTAGAAGGAACTAGGTATTTGGATGAACCCTCGGCCATGCATGGTCGGGAGTTTCAGTTAACTCACCCATAGCTTTTTGTTCGATCGGGAACTTTACTTTTTTCATGCTTTTGTTGTTCCACACGGGCTATTTTGGGTCAGCCAGCCTGTACACGCGTGCAGTAATGGATTAGGACGTGTGGGCCTTTATTCAAGAGGATTTTCAAAGAGTTGTTCAGCAGTGTTTTGGAAAAGAAGGGATATAAGTTGGCCTGATGCTAGGTAAGAATCTGTACTGTAATTTAGGGTTATAACACAAGGTTTTCCTCGAAGAGTGCACCAACAAGCCCTAGCTACTGGCCCTTTCAGCAACACCTGTGAGGCAAATGCAATCTAACCCGAAGCAACTATGAGGGGGTTGTAGGACAAAGATGTCTACAACCAAGGGAATATCAAGTGGATCTAACAAACAACATAACAATCATCATATATTAAGTTCCTTCTTTGATTTACTTTGTAAAACTATAGAATTGATCTAGCACAACAATGCAAAAAACAATATAGCAATGACAAACATCAAATCATCAACCACACACACAACACCATATATGCATGGTTCACCCTCTCTCTAGGGATATGTCTGCAGAACTGTGCTTATGATATATTAAGATAAAGAATACAGTTCTTATCTAGGCTCTCAGCTAGCATATATTCTTTCTTTCTCTCTCTTTCTCTCCCCTTCCTGTGCACCCAGCTGCATGACTTAAACTTCACACCCAGATGAAGGTCTTACAATACCGTAAGGCTCTCACTCTCAGCACTTCTCTCTCACAATATAATATTCACTCATACCAATAATGACAACCTATCTTGACACCAACACGACCCAGGTCCTCTTGACCTCTATTTATACATTACAATAGCTCACTGACAACCTTAGGCCAAAACCTAGGTGTCCAAAACCCTAGATACCAAAACCCTAGGTGTCTAAAACCCTAGGTCAACTTAACCCTCCTTTTCTGAGATTTTCCAGCCTATATTTTCTTTTTCCTCACGCGGTGCTCCAAAGCATCCAACGGTGGATTTTTCCTCTTGATGAGTTGTCCATGATCCTTCTTCCTTACTTATCTAGCATCCTCAATCTCCTCATCCAATGGCTTGATTTTCCTTACTTCGCTCTGTCTTTTCTATTTTTTTTCTTACTTTGACCCAGTGACAGTCATTGTGTCTCCCGCAAAGTTCGCTTTTCACCTTTTCTTCCTTGTTCTTTGCTTCCTTCCATAACCAAGGGCTAGCAAGCCCTCAACACTCACCTATGAATCATCCCGAGGCACTTTAGATATGATTCTTCTATTTTACTTCAACTTTGGACTGCACAGTGCAGCCTTTGCTTTTTTCTCTATCCCTCCTTTCCCTCCTTTTGCAGACTATCTTTTATGTGTCTGGTACCTAGTTTCAACTACACCTGTTACCTAGGCCTTATTCTTCATGCTTTTGCTTAGATTTGTGAGGCATCTGGTTGTCATAGTACAACTTCAGTCGACTCCCATTCACCAGAAATTTCTTCCATTCTTCGTTCTATATCTTCAACTGTGCATCTCCTCCCTCTGTAACATAGACGATCTCATATGGTCCAAGCCAATGCATTCTAAATTTCCTAGGGTGCTTCAGGAACTTACTGTCATACACTAGTACTAGGCCACCCTACTTGAATTCCTTCTTCTTTATATGCCTATCATGATAGGCCTTCTCTCATTCCTTCTGAACCTGCTGGTGGAAACCTACAATAAAACTATCTTCTTCCAGTTCAACCAACTATGCAAGCCTCTTGCGAACAATGCCAATATCATCCATGTCTTTCAATGCAGCAATTCTTAAGCTTGGCATCAAGTATTCCATCAGGACAACAACTTCAAGACCATAAACCAACTTGAAAGGGGTCTGCATTGTTAATTTCTTACAAGTGGTCCTATAGGCCCATAGTACTGCAAGTACTCTTAAATCCCAATCATCCCTATTCACACTGCAAATATTCATCAATGTTGTTTCCAAGATCTTGTTGAATGCTTCAACTGTTCCATTTTCTTGTGGATGGTAGGGTGTTCTCTTCTGATGGTGGACTGGAAATTCTTCAGTCATGACTTCAACTGTCTTATTGATGAAGTGTGTGCCTTGATCACTCATAAGGATCTTGGGGCATCCAAACCTGGTTATTATGTCCTCAAATATGAATCATGCAGTTGTAGTTGCACTACATTCCTTAACTTCTCTGGCTTTGGCTCATCTAGTTAAGTATTATGTCGCAGTAATGATATACCTTTCTCCTGTGCGTTTTCTTGGTGGGTTTATAGGTCCCACGAAATCAATGGCCCACTTTTAAAATGCTTGTAGGGTCATCTGCGGTGCTAATGAAATTTCATCTATTTTGGATGGTTTCTCAAATCGTTGGCATACATTGTAGGCTCTAGCATAATATTTATCATCTATGTGTAAGGTAGGCCACCAAAGGCCAGCTCACAGAAACTTCTACGTAGTCGCCTTCCCTGCGTAATGTCCTCCTCTGATGCCTTCATGAGATTCTACAAGGATTAGTTGTCACTCTGCCTCCATAACACATCTCCTTAGTATCTCGTCAGGTCCCATCTTGTATAGCTGGCCATCTATAAGTGAAAAGTATGCAACGCGTACCACTAGTTGTTTCTTCTAGGGAACTGTATACTCACTAGGTGCCATTCCTATTGATAGGAACTGAACTATGTCTGTGAAGTGGGTCATCACTCTTTCTAATGGCTAGCGGTTGTGCATATGGCATCATATCCTCCAAACTGGTTGGCTCTTCACCATGTTCTAATATTGACAAGTGGTCAATGCCTTTTTTCATTCTCCCTGGCTTAACTATGATCTCAAAATCGTATTCTTGAAATAGGAGAAGCCATCTGCATATATGCCCCCCCAAAATTGGCTTGTTGACCATGTATTTCAGCGTGAAGTGATCTATGAACATTTTAAAGTGTCCTCCCAACAAGTAGTGGTAGAATTGCTATAGCGCATACACCATGGCTAATCCTTCTCTCTCTGTAGTGGTGAAATTGATTTCAGCTATAGACAACTTCCTGCTAGCAAAAACTAACTGGTGGTCGATGTCCCCATATCTAGGTTGTGCCAGTACTACTTCTAATGCAATAGAAGACACATCGACATGCACATGAAACTCCTTGCTCAAATCTAGAAAAACCAAAATGGGCACAATAACCATATTTTGTTTCAGTGTGTCGAAGCTCTGTTGGCATTCATCTGTCCAACCAAACTGACAATCTTTCTTCAACAACTTCTCCATTTGTGTTGTAATTTGGGCATAACATTTAATTAATTTCGATTAATAGACAAGATGTCCCAGCGTAGTGAGCAGTTGTTTGACTAAAGTAGGAGGTGACAAATCAATTATAATGGAATTTTTTGATGGATCAACCAACAATCCCTACTTGCATACAATATGTCCTAACAATACTCCAAATGGTGAGAAGAAAATACATTTCTCTAGATTCAAATAAATTTGACACTACCTGCATTTATCCAACATTATCTTTAGACATTCAATATGATTTTTCAACAAACTAAATATAGTCCAATCATCAAAATATGCTTCTAGAAATTTATGCAAAAACTCTTCGAACGCTTTGACCACCACCCTTGAAAATATGGCTGGGGCATTCTTCAGTCCAAATGGCATCACTGTATATTGGTAGGATCCCCATTATGTGGAAAATGTGGTCTTATGGCGATCTTCCTTGGAAATCCATATCTGATGGTATCCTGAAAATCCATCTGTAAAAGAATATACCTCCTATCCTCCCACATTGCCTAATACTTCGTCAGTGAATGGTGTAGGGAAGGGGTCATGCAAACAGAAATCATTCATCTTTCTGAGATCCACACATATCCTAATCTCTCATGTCTTCTTTTCTTGTACTACCATAGGGCTTATCCACTCCGACTCTTCGACAGGTTCAATAATCCCTACTTCTAGCATTCTATCGAGCACAATCTTCATGTTTTCCTTGTTGTTCGAGTTCAATCTGTAGAGTCTTTGCTTAACTGGATTCGTATCTAGTTTCAAAGGGATCCTCATCTCTCCCATAGGCCCTTTGATACTCTTCATCTCAGTGAACTTGGTTGGAAACAAGTCTTGATACTCGTGCACCAAATCTGTAATCTTGTCAATGGTAGCAACATCCAAGTAATCTCTGACATTGGCAAGCTTCGGTGTCTCCTCTATCCCAATATTTAATTTTTTAATCTTGATTGGTTGTCCAATAAATGGTATCTCAACTCCTGATCCTTTCAAATCTCTCTATCCTTCTATCTCGGTGATGTTCACCTTCCTCGGATCATTGTCATCATCGGCATTGATTTTGTAGAAACTCTACAATTTCTAGAGAGGTGCAATCCATTCATCCTGTTCTTATTCCATAGGGAGGCTATATGCCTCTTCGAATACCTTATGTCTCACAATATGTAATTCTTGGTCTACTGAGGGGTACTGAATTTCAAATAAAAATGTGGTTACAAAATTCTGAGTCATACCTTCCCAATCTGTAGTGATGAGGTGCATCTTCGCTTGAAGGTACTGGTTGATAGGGGTCATATCCAGTATGTTAATGAATCGATGAACCCATTGTTCTTGAGGAATACTACTCCAGGATTCCTTGTATCCCCGCACATGGTCCTTTGGACAACTTCAGCCTATGTATCTCACTCCACAACATTCTACTTGGGATGAGAACCGCATTGTCATTAAAGTTCGACATTGTGTCTAGTCTGTGATATTGCTTATATGTGTCTTGCACCATCTTGCTAGTGTGGCTTTCATGGCCTCATCCATTACCAAAAATATCTATTATATTAGTACACTTTCTTCAAAGTCTAATAGGAAGGATTCTAAAGGGTTTAGACCATCAAATGTGGGTAAGTTACTCATTGTTGTGTCGATCCAACGAACTTCTCTAGTAAATCTAGAACATCTTCTTGTAGATACTTCATACATCTGGTTTTGCGAGTTCTCCAGGGCTTCTTGTGAGTCTGATGAGCACGTGTTTTCACACCGCCAGCTCAAATTCCCATCTGTTTCACGATTGATATAATCTTGTTTTTTGGTCGTTAGTTTGTATATTTTTTCCAATTACTAGGCATGGTATTCCTCTCTAATGGGTTCTCTGTATCACTGACCCTCATCTGGATCTAAGGGTGAAATGACCTTAAGTCCATCTCTTTCAAATTTTATACGCCTTTTCTTTAAATTAACAAAAATGGAATTGTTGAAGGCCCAATCAATTCCTAACAATGCAGGGTAAGGGAAGTTGTCATAAAAATTTCAATTACCTCAAAATATACAAATGTTCTAACTCTGTCAGTCCACAGGGACATGCTCCAACTGTCCAAATGGTCTGACATCTTGTTGATTAGCCATCCTAAGTTTGATATGGGAATAGATCAACTTTGGATTTCCCATCAATGCCCAGGTTTGCTTTGTCATGACATTGACCTCTAACCATAAGTCAAGGACCACATAGTCTATGTCATACTCTCCTATTTGTGCATTCAAGTGTAATTATTTATGTGTCCTTCTCCTTTTTCCAATTTGGTGTATTTATATATTCATTAAGGGGTCTATCCTTCCTAGCTCATATTGTCTGATTAATTTATGTAGCTCTTGTACAACGTTCTCATCCTGGATTAACTTAATACAAGTGTATAAAAACTCCATGAGCTTGCTTTCCTATTTTCTTTCTTTTGGAAAATCAGACTGATCAAATGCCTGAGGAATCCCATTCTCTCTTACTTCCAATTGAGTCTTTGATAAGAGACTTGGTATCCTTTGAACTCTTTTCTTTCCTCCTCAAAGATTTGTCTTTCTTTCTTGGCAACAAAAGTCTGGGTCTTCTCTGCAGCTTTCCTGATTCCTATGTCCTCTGCGATATTTCCTTGGGTCATTCTATCTTCTCCTGTAGCTGCGCCTCCTCGAGTGATAACAATGACTCTAGGTTCTTCTCCAGGGGGTTCTTCTTTAATTAACTATATTTGTGGGTTCTTCTTAGGTACTCTTCTCTCCTGAAGCTTAGCTAGTAGCACATGGCATTCCTCTATATCATGCTCAAAAGAATTACAATAAATGCAAGTGGTACAAGGGTTCTGACAGTCCCTTACTAGATGTCCTGGCTGCGTGCAGTTATAATGGATCACATGTCCTTAGCCTCGACCCCTACCTCCTCCTCCTCGTCCTCTTAATCCACCACGAGGGATGAAGTTTCCTCTTCCTACGGAGTTATACAGCGTAGTGTTTCCCTCTTGTTGTACTTCTCATTGGATCTTGTAGATGTCTCTTGACCTTTCATGCATGAGATCATAATCCCTACGATCTCTATCATCATGCCCTATGGACCTGAAAAATGTAAAATACAAGTGTGTGGGTGTCTGAACATACTTCTGCGTGTAATAGCACTCACCAGGGTGATGTCGATTCCTTTATACTTCACACCAGGGTAATGTGACTTGCTTCAATGGGCTTAGGGCTCCAGAAGCCAAATATTCATTGAATAAAGGGTAGTGTTCCTTGTCATCACCTTCTGATCTGCAGATGACACACCATATGTCTTCTCTTTTATATTTTCCCTTGTATTTCTTCATATCTTCAACCTGCAAAGACAAACTAGTTAGCTGACTTAAGATCTAGCTCATACCTGAGCTGGATTCTCCCATAGGGGTTGATTTGAGCTTCATGGTGATCTCTAGTGCCTTAGACTGTGAAGAAATATTTGGTTGCATCAGAGAAACTTTTTTGTGGGGTAAAAGGGCGACAATGAACCATTCTTTGTTCTTCTAGTCTGGAATATGGAAAGTCAATCGACCTGTTATGGTCTTGAATCTCTGATCGAACTCCTAAATAGGTTCTTCTACCTTCTATTTGATATATTTTAGCTCTGTAATACATCATGACTTGGACTTAGGTTTCTTAAATTCTGCAATCAGTGCATTCTTAATCTCATTTAGTGGCTTAGGCTGTGCATGTCCTTGGACAAGATTCATGTACCAACTCAGTGCGCAATCTCTGAGAGATGTAATGAACTGATTTCTTTTGACATTCTAATTGGTGACATTCTTAATGTTCCACATAGTCTTTCACAAGAACCAATGTTGATCTGGATCTTCAGATCCATCTCCCCTAAAAATAGGAAGCCTCATCTCATCTGCCATAGATCTTCCTAGGTTTCCTAGGTTTCTTGTCTGAGTATATGTTGAACTGCTAGTGATAGTGCTCTGAATGTTCTAGTGACTCTGATTACTTTGATTTCTTAGTGTTACTGAAATAATAGGAGGATTAATAATACTTACTTCGAAATTATGCACAGTCCCTGAGGTTTCTGGCTCGTCTCGGCAAAGTTATTCATCTTCTCCTTCTTCTTCTCTAGTGGGTTCTGAATTTTCTTCATCTATCAAATCTGCCTCTTCTCCACTGTAGAAACCCTCTTCCCCGTAGTTTTTCTTGAACAGGTTCACAAAATGGACTCCTCTGAACACTCTCCCACTGCGCGTATGTCCAGATTCTGCGTCGATGTCGTTGTCTGACTTCTTGAACATTAGCCTTCTCAGATCTAACCAATCTACTGTATCTTCCAAATGTTCTTTTCATGCAACATCATATTGATTCTCAGTTTCAGAAACTACAAATATTTTCCTCTGGGTCCTTTGAATAAATATATCTCAGCTTGGCTATATGATTCTACTCTATCAACAATAAACTCGGTGATATACCCTCTAATGGTAATATCAAACCAATGATCTACTACTCTAGATACAACATTATCGACTCTCTTGACCTTCTGGATCAACGCCATTGTCCAAACCACAGGAGGTCTAGATTTGATCTCGAACTGGGTATCTACTAACCTAGCCAACCACTAGGACAACTCTTGATGGATTCCTCCAAAGAAGATCTCATGAATGTCAGTAAAGATGTATCTTTATAGCCAATCTTCAGTAATCAGCTTAGGGTTGTTGTTTTGGGCTTCAACAAAGTCTCTCTCTTGATCTTATATCCACTTCTAAATCTCTATTTTCAATGGGAACCACCTTGACATTCCCTCACGCAGATTCATGTCCCAACAATGGAACCATTTGTTGGCACAAGGGAATACCCAGGGTTCGACTCCAAGAATACACCAAGAATCCCTAGCTACTATCCCTTTCGGCAACACCTGCAAGGTAGATGCAGTCTCACCCGAAGTAGCTATGATGGGGGTTGTAGGATAGAGATGTCTACAACCAAGGGAATATCAAGTGGATCTAACAAACAACATCACAATCATCATATACTAAGTTCCTTCCTTAATTTACTCTGCACAGCTATAGATCTGATCTAACACAACAATGTAAACAAAAATATAACAATGACAGATATCAAATCATCAACCACATAGACAACAATAAATATACGTGGTTCACCCTCTCTCTAGGGATACGTCCACAGAACTATGCTTCTAATATAATAAGATAAAGCATACAGTTCTTATCTGTGCTCTCAGCTAGCAAATCTTCTTTCTTTCTCTCTCCTTCTCTCCCCTTCCTGGGCACCCAACTGTAGGACTTAACCTTCGCACCTAGCTGAAGGTCTTACAATACCAGAAGGCTATCGCTTTAGGCACTTCTCTCTCACAATATAATATTCACTCATATCAACAATGACAACCTATATTGACACCAACATGACCCAGGTCCTCTTGACCTCTATTTATACATTACAATATCTCACCAACAGCCTTAGGCCAAAACCTACGTGTCCAAAACCCTAGATACCAAAACAATGGGTGTCTAAAACCCAAGGTCAACTTGACCCACCTTTTTCGGGCTTTGCCAGCCTGTCTTTTCTTTCTCCTCGCATGGTGTTCCAAAGCAACCAATGGTGGATTTTTCCACTTGATGAGTTGTCCATGATCCTTCTTCCTTGTTGATCTTTCATCCTCGGTCTCCTTGTCCAACAACTTTCTTTTCCTTACTTCGCTCCGTCTTTTCTTTTCTTTTTCTCACTTCGACCCACTGGCAATCATTGTGTCTCCCGCGAAGTTTTATTTTCACCTTTTATTCCTTATTCTTTTCTTCCTTCCATAACCAAGGGACAACACCTGTTCCAACATGTACCATACATCAACCTATACCTCAACATGGACCATAAACAAATGCATCAACCATGCACCAAACTTGTACAAATAACCTATTACAATAACCTATCCAAACAACCTATCACAACAACCTATCTCATCAATCTTATCAACCAAATCAGATCTACTCACCAAGATCAATCACCAAGAAAAATCTCAACCATATGCACAATATCACCAATATGTGCATCAATCAAGCATAACACAACAACTCATTATCATCACCAATATCAATATGTGATTCTAATAATATACCAAGACAAGTATGCTACATCATCCTTAAACCATGTGTCAACAATACTACTAACAAGTGACTCCAACCATGTACCAAGTATGTACCAATCATGCATCAACTACT
>JZKD02S1354753.1:0-11585 GCA_000966675.3 Picea glauca | reverse complement strand
GAAGATGGAGATATTCAGCACTAGGTTGGCATCAACACTACTCCCCCTTTCAAGGGAGGTCCTTTCGGACTACACCAAGCTTATCTCTAAAGTTCTCAAGCTTTACACGAGATAGAGGCTTGGTCAACACATCAACAACCTGTTCATCTGTGCTAACATACTGGAGTTTTATGGCTCCTCTCTGCACCATATCACATATGTAATGATATCTGATCTCTATGTTTTTTTACTTGTCATGGAACATAGCGTTCTTTGTCATCTTTATGAAAATTTGGTTATCACATAGGATCATGGTTGCTTCCATCTCTAGATAGAATAGACCTGTCAACAACTTCCGAAGCCATATGGATTCACAACTGGTGGAACATGCAGCAATGTATTTTGCTTATTTCATGCTGAGAGCAATGGTTGATTACTTCCTAATCTTCCATGAGATCATGGTTGACCCTAGACTGAAACAACATCATGAAGTGTTATTTCTATAAAATACACTTCCAGCCCAATCTGAATCAGTACAACCACTTAGTCTGAAGTCATGATCTCCATTATAACTGAGACCACAATCTAATGTACCCTTAAGGTACCTCATCACATTTTTTACAACAACCAGGTGAACACATCTCGGCTCTACCAGAAATTGACTCAAAGTGTTCACAGCAAAACATAGATATGGCCTGGTGTTCATCAGATACATCAACGATCCAATGATTTGTTTGTACAATGTAGCATCAATCAATTTTGACGAAGTTTCAACCAGGAGCTTCAACTTTGTTTCCATGGGTGCATTCATGGATTTTCACTCCAACATATCAAATATCTTCAATATTTCAACTGCATAATTCCCTTGGTTAAGGAAGATCTTCTCTGGGCTCTGTCAGACCTCAAGACCTAAGAAATAGTGCATTAGGCCAAGGTCTTTCATCTCAAATTTTACAGTGAGATTCTTCTTACAATCAGTGATGATCTTTTCTTCTTCGGTTAATAATAAGTCATCCACATATAGCAACAATATAACAAGCTCATCATTCATAAGCTTGAAGTAAAGGTTAGAATCAACTTTACTCTTGGTAAAGCCCAATCTCATCAGGAAACTGTCAATCCTTCCATACCAAGCTCTAAGAGCTTTCTTCAATCCATACAAAGCCTTCTTAAACTTGCAGGCATGAGTCTTCCTGTCTTCAAATTAAAACCCTTGAGGTGGTTCTATATACACTTCTTCTTCAATGACACCATTCAAGAAAAAAAAATTCACATCCATCTGGTGTAACTTCCACTTCATCTTAGTTGCAAGAGCTATGATGATTTTGATTGAATTGTATCTGGCTATAGGAGAAAATGTCTCTTCATAATCAATGCCTTCCTTTTGAGAAAATCCACAAGCAACAAATCTTGATTTATATTTCTCAATACTTACATCAGTAACATGTTTTATTTTGAAAATCCATTTGGAAGATACCACATCCTTGCTCTTCAGTTTGGAAACTATTTCCCATACATCATTATTTATAATGGATTGGTATTATTCTATCATGGAATCTTCCCATTCTTTCTTCTGAATAACTTCTTCAAAGAAAGTAGTCTCCTTCTCTAAGATATCACACATCAAAGCCATATAACTAGATAATTTCATAGGTTTCTTCACTTGTCTCATGGTTCCTTTGGGGGCACCATACTTCTCTCCATATTGAATAAGTTCCCTTTCCTAGGCTGGCTTTATCTTGTGGGATATCCTCATCTTGGGAGGTTCTTGAGATTCTATTATGTCATGATCTTCTAGAATCTCCTCATTAGGGAAAGTTATGACTTCCCTCACTAGTTCTGTAACTCTGGGAGCCATGGGTTCTTCTTCATATACTTCTTCAAGCTGGCATCTTCTTTATTTCTTGAGTGTTGCATCTTCATCAAAGGTTACATCCCTACTGATATCAATATGATGGTAACCTAGTATATAAACTCTGAAGGCCTTGGAGACCTCACAGTATCTAACAAATATTCCCTTCTTTCCTGAAGGGTCCAGCTTGGTTCTCTTCTCTTTCAGAAATGTGTACAAATATTGGGCAGCCAAATGTTTTGAGATGGATTACTTCTAGATTTTTTCCAGAGAACATCTCCTCAGGGGTTTTGAACCCAAATTCACTATGGGACAATTGTTTTTTACATATACAACATTTTTTGTTGCTTCTTCCCATAAGTACATTAGAAGATCTTGATCATGGATCATGGTCTTCATTGCTTCCATTATAGTTATGTTATTTCTTTATGCTACACCATTTTGTTGAGGATTGTAGGGAGTGGAGAGCTCCCTCTTCATCCCAGCATCTTTGAAAAAGTTTGCAAACTCTTTTGAGGTGTATTCTCCTCCATTATCTGACCTGAGTATATTGATCTTTCTTTCAAAGATATTCTCTATCAAGCCTTTGAATTCCTTGAATTTACTGAACACTTCATCTTTTGATTTCAAAAAGTAAACCCAGGTTTTGCGAGAATAGTCATCAATAAAAGGCACATATTATACATACCCACTAATGGAGGTTGATGGCATTGGGCCACATACATATGAGTGAATGAGCTCTAGGAATCCTTATGCTTTATTGTCTCTCTTCGGGAAGGGGTTCTTTATGTTCTTTCCTTGTGCACATCCATTGCACACTCCTTCATGGTCAACCTTGAATTCTGGTAGACCTGTGACTATTTTTCTTACATACGGTAATGCTTTGTAGTTAATGTGGGATAATATTCTATGCCAAAGTTCACATGGATTCTCAATGGAATGGGTCAAGGTTGATTCTGAGTGACCCTTTAGCTTATACAAGCCACCTTCTTCTTTTCCATTAACAATTTCTTCTTCCATGGTTTTTCCTTTGGGCCACATAAGAACTTCTCCATCTATGAAGGAAACTTTGAAGCCTTTCTTCTCTAAAGATGAAATAGAAAGTAAGTTCTTTGTCAAACCTGGTACATATAGTACATCCTTCATCTTCATTGGGGTCCCTGAATCAAGTTTGTAATTTGATTCTCCTACTCCTTTGATAGGGTATTGATAATCATCTCCAAGTGTAACTTTTTGGGGAAAATTATTTTTCATAAGGAAAGAGAGAATGTCTCTTTGACCTTTCATGTGCTTGGAAGCACCACTATATATGAGCCAAGTGTCCTAACCAGGTGACACTAATCCAGAGAGGGCAGAGATTAAGACATAGTCTTCAATCTGTTCTTTTATCATGTTTGTGGGTGGCTCTTCATCTTCAAATGCATGGGCATGGTGCCTCTTGTTTCTCTTATTTTATTCTTCTCATCTAGTTGAAAAATTCTTAGAAATATGTCCCATATTGTCACAATGGTAACATTGGTAGGATAAGAAATACTTTTTCTCTTCTTTGACCTTTCTGAAACTTCTGGAATCTCCTTGGAGGGTGAGATTCTTTATGTATGAATTTTTTTTGGGGGGTGAGACTCCTTATGAGTTTCTTTCTGGAAGTAATACCTCTTTCTTCCTCCTTTAATATGAGTATCTAGGTCTTGATCTTCATCTCCTGATAAAAATGCTTCTCGGTTAGCTACTCTTGCTTCTTCTTGAACACATTATTTCCAAAGACTTTCAAAGTGTAGTTTCTCCTTTCTGACACAAATAGTTTAGATGAATGCATCCCAAGGTCTTGTGAAACCATTAAGGGTTGTCATTATAAGTTTGTCTTCATATATAGTATCTTCAATTGCTTCTAGATATTCTTTGAATTGTGATATTCTGGAGAAATATTCCTGAATTGTTTCTCCTTTTTGCATACTTGTACTTTTGAGTTGAGTTCTTAGATTCATCTTTCGTTTGATGTTCCTTCCTTTATATAATATGGTTAGGGAATTAGACGTTTCTTTTGGATTCTTCTTTGAATCCACTTGAGGAATCAAGTGATCTTTAATAGAATCTGCAATGATTATTTTGGCCCTAACTGTGTCCTTTTGGTTTTTTTCTTTAGTTGCAACATCGGCAGGTTCTAGCACATCTTCTTTAATAAATCTTGCTAGGTCATTATCTTCAAGAATGAGTGCAATCCTATACTTCCAAGCACGAAATGTTTCCACACCTTCTAGCTTGTCAACAAGCTTAGTGCTTGCAGACATCTTTACTTGGAGCTAGGAAAATGACCAAAAATTGAAAATGCTCAGAATTGGCTGAGGCAAGTAGCTTGGTGCAGTTAGATTTCAGAAAATCTAAATTTTTCCCCTTCAAACTTGATCAACGGATTTCTAGACTGGTATTTCTGATTTTCTGGTACTTCTAGTTTTCTGGTACTTATGGTACCATTGAAATTTCACTTTCTGGGAGTTCTATCCACTAACAAGGTGCGCTAAAGGTGCCAATGAGTTCCCTAGGCTAGGGTGCACTTTTCTAGATTATTTTTGGGATGAAATTCTTCTTCAATAAAAATCCCTAATTTTCTTGTACGGCAACAGTGATGTTTTTCTTTATCCAGTGAAAGATGCTCTCTTCATCTTAACTCTGATACCATGTTAAGATTTAATCTATTATTAGGTTTCTTTTCAATTTACTAGATAACCATAGCATTGATAGGATCACTGAGAGAAACACAATCACAAGATACACATCATTTATCCTAGGAAACCCTCATGCGGAAGAAAACCCAGCAAAAACTTCCTTAATATAGATAGCCAATACAATGCCAAGACAAAACCAAATACTAGAGAATATCCTCTACTAAGCAATGCGCCTCTCTCTCCTCCTTCTTTCGGCAACTGGTAATTGCAATTTCCTTCAAAATTGCGCACTAGATGAGTGAGCTGAGTGAGTGAGTAAATGAGGTGTTGGCTTCCTTTATTTATACAAACTGGCAGGTGTTGAAAAGGTGTCTCTTCGTTGGGCAGGGTCGACTTGTCTTCTGAGTGGTTAAAACCACTTTAAATTGCATGGGTTCCGACTTCTTAATTTGTATAATACAATTAGGGTTTGACCAATCCAAAAAAGGGGATTTGATCAATTATAATGTTTGACATGATCAATCCACAAAAGGGGAGTGATTTAATGAATCATAAATCAATAATAAATATAATACTCTTTGCAGTTACAATATTTCAACACCTTCGACTGCATACTTTGAAAATACAATTGTATGAGTCGTTCATTCCAAATTCAATTTTGCTCATCAATGTGAGCAACAAGAGAATTCGTTTCAATGCCAGGTCAAGTCGTGTCATGGAATTTATACAAATTGTCCTTCGAATCAAGAATCCATCTACCGACAATTGAATTACCTTTCTTCAAATCGTGAACATAGAACCAATTTGGCCAAAATTAAACAATATTACCTATTTGTGTTAACTAAGAAACAAACAATAGACTGGCACTGAGGTTTGGTACATGATAGACGTCATAAATCCTCCCATGTCAATAGGTAGCATCACCCTAACCAACAATATCTAGAGAAAAATCATCAGCAACATAGATTTTTCTCTCCTTAGCTTCATCCAAGGACATGAACAAAGAGGCATCCTTAACCATGTGATGAGTGCACCTAGATTCGACTACCCATTCATTCTGTGCAAAATGAGACAACAAGGCATGAGAATTTTCTACTTGTAAGGTGAAATTATCAGTGATTCATCATACAGAGGACACGTCTCCTTCAAGGCCTTTAACATTCTCCTCTAAATATTCTCTCTTCTTATAGCATATTTTCTCCACATGTCCAGGATTTCCATAGTACTGACATTTCTTCTTCTTTCAACTTTGTTTATGTGCATATTTCTTCCCCTTAGGCTTCTAGTCATGGCATATAGGTCTTTATGTGGAGGTATCAAATCATACTCTACCACTTTAATCTGAATTTCTCTTTCCATTGAGAAAGTGGGCTTGATGTTTACCACCAAGCTTGCCTTCTTCAAGCGATCAATGTTGATCAGTGATCAAAAAGCCACAAAAAGATTTAAAGGTGTAGTCCTTACCATCTTCCTTACATGATTTTCAGTTTGTTTGGAAAGTCAACATGAACACGTCAAATGGTGTTCTCAAAGTTATCAGGACTAGATCGATGAGTTTCCCATCCTTCTTATGATAATTCTTTCCACATTCATCCAATTTCAACATGATTTCTTTAACATGTGTCAAATTGTCCTCTATTCTGTCAAAATAATGATGATCGAGAGATTCAACTCTTTCTCCAACTGCATGATGTGGATTTTGTCGACTCAATCGGACAACAACTTCATCTTCTTCCAAATTTGATGAGGGAAGTCGATTCCACTGAGGTGAATCTGAATCTCCCATGAGATATAGGTCATGATGACCCCCACAACCCCATCCTTCTTTCCATCAAAAATGAAATTTTCTTGGTCATCTGTTGGATCTGGAATCGCAATCTTTGTATATTTCCACAATCCTGTACTCTTCAACAGGGTTTCCATGTCTGGTTCCCAAACTACATAATTTGATCCATTCATAAAAATATGATCAATATTCGTAGCCATCTTCGATATCTAGACATAAAGGTTTGTTTCAAAGGTTCCAATTGGAAAACACCGGACCAGATTCAATCACACAATAGATCTGACTCATCAAGGTTTGTAGATAATAGTTGAGGTTTCAAACCATCAACTCTGATACCATGTTGGGGAAAGGGGTGGAACCTATAACGAAATAAACAGACACTTATGCAGATAATCAAAGAGGGAATAAAATTTCAAAGACAAAAGCGGTGTCTAAAGACACCATTACAACACTTAAGTAGAGTTCATTTTGATTAGAACATCACAATGCATATTTCACATCTAGCTCCACATGAACTACTTGATGATAATGACCCAAGGGGTATGCTATTTATATCCTCAAGATCTAACCAACTTCCATGAAATCAGGAAGATATTTTTCACATATAACTCTCAGTTGTTAGAGTTGACTCCATCAAATTTGCGTTGTCGAGTCAGCTCAAAAAGGATGCTCGACCTGAACGTTCATGCATCCAACTCATAGTCAATTGTTGGGCTAGTCAAACCACCATCCAACTATCTTCGAATATTGTTCGAATGTCCAACCGACAGGCATGTCGACTACTCAACCAACTAATGTAGAGATATGGTTGATCACTCGACCAACCGTATCCAGATGTAGTTCAACTGATAGACCGATTGAATCCAGGAAAAGTTTGATAAACCATCAATGCTTGATGTTCCAACATTTCAATCAGAGTACAAAAATGTTAAAGAAAACCAATTAATTACTTATCATTTTTTATAGTTTGATATACCAAAGTTGTTCTTTGTGAATGGTGATTATCATCATCATCATCATCATGAAAAATTATATAGAAGTGTAACAAAATGAATTTAATCAATTATTCAATAGTTGGTAGTTCCCTCATCTTTCGAACCCTTCTCATCCTCACTCTATTGAAACATAAAAGAATATGATTTTAACAAAATTAAGAATTCTAACATATATAGATATAATAAAGTGAATACAGGATTAAAAAATAACAATACCCTTGATTCCTTTAAACCAACTTCATCACCAGCAATCTAGAATAATATAATAATAATTCAATTAATTAAAGATTAATCATGAATTATATATAATTAAAAAATAACACATAATTAACAATCAATTTGCCAAGTCATGGCCCTGTAAACTTCCACCACTTGTTCATACCCATTCTTGAAAATGTATACAATAAGAGAAAATCATAATTAATAATGAGATATATTAAGCTAACACCACCTAACTAGCTACTATTGCTTGTTGATAATTAAAATAAATAAGATTGTATTTGATAAAATTCCAAAGTGGTCTCTAATAGAGGACCACCCTTATTGACCAATCAAATGTGTACTTTTTTTTAGGTGCTAATTTGTCCTTATAGAGAAGAGAAGATAAGATCAGATATTTTTATTAGTGTTCAACAAATGACCACAAAAGTAGGTTATTGTTACTAAAAGGTACATTACAGAAAAATTACATTGTGAGAGTGTGAAAGAAGATTGATGCCAAAACCATATCAAAAGAAATAACTAAAGGCTATGAAACTAGCTAACTAAAAATACCATATTATTATGTATTAGTTATGTAGAAATAAAATAAACAATGGTAAGTGGGTAAAAAGAATTGTAATCGATAATTCCACTAATATATTTATATATTATTGATCACTATTGTGGGACTTTTTCATGGTGTCTAAGGGTCCACTCCCCATGCTACCTTTTCATGGGACTTCTCATTCTCTTCAAAAATTATGAGCATGTTTTTCGAGACATATTTACCAATATTTGTCATCTATTGTTTTTTCATTTTTCTTGAAGGAGATCACTAATTAACTCCCATAATTTGTTTAAAACCATAGAAAATGAGGACAACTATAAAATTAAATGAAGACATATAATGAAATATGAAAGGTAAAGGACTATAAACATGAGGGAATAAAAGAAAAAGTAATGTGAATATATCTAACTAAATGTCCTCATCATAGTCTTGACCATTCTCTCCAAAACCATTGAATTGTATGTTTGGGAAACTTTCATGTAGATGTCACATTGCATTTTTCTTCCTTTCAATACTTATTTCACTTCATTGTTTGTAGTGTAATTTTGACCACTTCCTAGTGATAGTATCAAATATTTCTCAATGGAATATTAAACCATTTCCATCCTTTAGATTTTCTCCTCTTGAATCAAGTTCTATACCTTCATTAATTGATTCACGCAATTTCTCTTCTCCTGAGACAAACCTTCACCTTGGTTGATTATCATCTCTATAACTTATTCTCAAACATTTTTTTAACATAAACAATGAAGTATTATATTAAAAAGGTGTTATAGCTGGGCTAATAGCAATTTACAAAAGGATTGTTCTAGAGGTTATTAAGACAAAATATGCATCTCTTGGTTCCTATATAAGACATATTGCTATAGACTATAATAAATACATTCCATGTTTCATGCAAGTATCCTACTTAACAAAGACACCTAAAAGTCTAATAACTTTAAAAACAATAGCAATTAATGAAATACATGTTGGTTGTTATCCTCTTCCTATCCAACATCTGATGAAGGTGAGTTGTGTTTCTCAATTTCCATGGGTTCCTTTAGTTGATGAACTATCTCCTCTTCCTTAAATTCAACCTATGCAAAGTTAACGAATACCCTGTTGTTTGAAGCTCAAAAGAGAGATTCCTTGTAAATGTTGAGTGTCAAGTTCTGTAACATGTTGCATTCTAGTTCCAAGATGCCAATCCTTTGTCTTTGTTGAACTAATAAATTCATAATGATTGCATGCTGAGAGACATAATGGTGCTCATTCTCATGCACTTTATATGTCACTACAAATAGAGAGCTTCTAGTTTAATAGATGTATTCCTCATGTCTTCTCAAGTTTCTCCTAAATTCCAATACATCTTTGTTTTCCATGGTTGTTATTTTGAAGTTACAATTCCTTGCAAGTTAAACCAAGTTGAAGAAGTCGGGGCTAGAGAAAGAGTCTCTAACCAACAAAATTAACCAAAAAGATATAGATACACTACACTTGATTTTTGAGATTGAATCATGTATTGAGTCCCTTAACCAAAAAATCCCTATAGATTTCCCAACAAAAGGTATTATAGAGGATAAATGCATAGAGAACCTAGGAAATACAACATTGGATGCAATCAAACCAAAATCCAAAAAGCACCTTCCCCTAAACTAAATTCAAGATGCTAACATCAATACCAAGATACAGAATCAGGATTACATAAACTAGACTAAAAACCTTAACCAAATTCCTTTGAATGTCTCTCAAATCCACAATAAACAAATCAAACTTCCAAACTGGTGGCTCAAAGAATAATATAGGTCTTACTTGGAGGTTTCAGGTTGCCCTAAAATCAAGAGCATGGATGAAATAGACTCCAAATCCCAACTATTCCATTATCCCACAATATCGATAGGTAACCTTACTATCGCATGTTGGTGTAACAGGAGACCATCCTTACAAGTCCCATCTCTTTGCGAGAAGTTTGATATGATTAGTGGTGAATCTTGGGAGATTTAATGCATTTTTGATGTGTTGTTTCCATGCCTAAGGACATTAAGGGATATTACAAATAGTTATCCCCTCATTTTTCTCTATTTCCCCTATGTCTAGAGAAGTGGATTTTGTTATCACGGGATTTGTACGTATGCCAAATCCCCAACACAAGTCATCAAATCCACGTAAATACAAGAATTCCTACCACTGTCACCTTAGTAATAAATCCCCATGTTTTAGTGATGGGTAAATTCCACCACAGGCGAGGCATCCCCGGTAACCTCAAGGGATCAGATAGTAAGTTATGTAGCCAAAATTGGAGCACCCTCTCATTGGTTACCTAAGTCAAAGGTCTATGTCTGTGAAATTAAGGAAAAGGGAAGTGTTTTGGGTACCTTCCTAGAACAAGAACAAGTATAGCATATATATAGTGATTTCCAAGTACCATTATGATAGTAATACCTCAAGAGACAACAAAAAATGATAATATATTCTAGCTAATACAAAATTTCATAAAACTAACAATCTACAACAACAAAAAGTATTTTGTAACAACCAAAAGAAATTTAGTTCAGAATTGCAAGAAAATACAATAAAAACTTAGCATTTGTCCAATAGATCAATTATCAATTATTACAAGCAATTTATGAAATAATTAAGCTAATTTTAGGCTAGTGTATGCAACAAATTTAAGTAAATTAGATGGTTTTAGAAGTGTTTTTCAACAACAACAATAATATTAGTAGATCAGGCTAAGCTAGGGTTAGAAAACGTTAGTGAAAACCTTAGAGAATGTTGTTTGAAAGTTTGTTTGATCAAATTCCTTCACAAGAGAAATTAACTAGTGCCTTTTGGGCTATGGAGTCATTTGCAACAACACTATAATATAACTTGAATAATAATGATAGAAATGTCTAAGGAAATGGGGTGAAGTTTAAGGTTCTAGCACCTTAGGGCCTTAAGCTTCAAGCCTTAAGAGATGAATTTGCTAGAGTGCAAGCACTTTTGGACTCTAGCAAATTCTTTACTTTACTTAGATTCTTTAAATTAATAGAAACAAGCTTCTAGAATCAAACTCCTAAAGTGTTATCACTTTAGAGATTTAGGAGTTTACTCTAGACAAGATTTTCTTAACAATTAATGGATGAAATGATCTAGAAAGAGAAGGAAACACCTTATGCTCCTCTCCTAGGGTTTAAAAAAGAAATATATCTTCAATATGAACAAGAAAAATTTACCATGAACATCCAAGACATGAAATGAAATTGCATACTTTACTTACTTCACCAAGATTTAACCATGCAAAAACCCTAGTTGCGGACAATTTCACCAAGAATAAGCCATGAAAAATCCAAAACTTTCCCTCCAAGAGATAGTGCACTAGTAAAAGAGTCCAAGAGCTCCAAAGATACTGAAAAGTCTAGTCCTACTCTTGTGTGAGAGGAATGATTTATCAAAAACTAAATGGTGGCTATCCATACTTATATGGGAAATCCTAGCCACCAAAAGACGTAATCAAAAAGTCATGTATTTTCAATAAATGATCCTACTTCTTAATTTTCCCATTCAAATTACAAAA
>JZKD02S1354742.1:0-11585 GCA_000966675.3 Picea glauca | reverse complement strand
TTGGTTACTGCAACAAATTGTTTATGGTATAACTGCAATTGTCTATGGTTCAAGTAAATGCTAAAATTGAAATAAACCTCATGCTTGAGCCTAGCATAGTGAAAATTCAACACATTGATCATCAAAGACAGGTAAAGAAAGCTTTTGATAAGAGAGCTAAGGGAAAAGTGTTCCAAGTTGGCGATTTAGTCTTACTGTGGGACAAGAGAAGGGAGAAGTCAGGAGACCACAATAAGTTTGATAGCTTATGGTTGGGTCCATTTAGTGTCCGTGCTTCAGAGGGTCCCAACACTTTTAGGCTTGCCGATTTGGATGGTGATGTCATGCAGTTGCCTATCAATGGATAACGTCTTAAACACTTTTTCGAGTGAGGGGCAAAAGCCCTTCAACATTTTTGGGTATTTGCGGGCATTAGATTAGGTGTTTTGCATTCTGTTTTCCATATTTTCCCTTGTATTTTTCCTCGCATTTTAGTCATTTTTCCTCGCCTAATAGAGATTTCCTTGCTGTTTTTTCAGTATTTTTTTTAGACTAGATTTGCTATCCCCACTCTCCCTTTGCTAGCATGTGGTTTGAGTTGTGTTATATTAGGAAATTTCCCTGCTTTCTAGGAGGATCTCTTGCTTTTCAGAGATTTTGTGCTTTTCTGGAAACCTTTTTGCTTTTATTTGCCAGTGGCCTCATGCCAAATTTTTGTGTCAACCTAGGTTATCAGTCTGGATGAGGGATCCTTATTTCCATCACTTGCACGTAGAGTTTAGGGGGGTAGGATGAGAGGCATAGGTGACTGTGTCTGTCTCTTCATCATTGCTTCGCTGAGTTTTTCCATCTTACAGAGTCCCCTCATCTAGCATAGGGATAAAATACCGAGGTTGAGCTTGTTTTGATCCACCACACATTATGATTCACCTTTATATTACTTCGCACTAGGGAAGGAGAGTCCTCATTGCTCCTCTTTCCAGTAGGTTTCCTTGTATCGACACCGACACCTTAGCTACAGGGACCCAGGAGTACTGAACACCTTAGTGGCTGCAAGCCTCATTGGCAGTCATTTCGCACCTGGCATGGCTGAGTATCATTGGGCCTTGATCAGGTGACTCTTGTCATGATTCGACTCCAGAGCATTTTTCATTATGATAGAGTGCGTTCGTGCCTTAGTCTCCATCGTCATCATTGGTGGGTGTCCTTCGCACTTAGGAGGGGCTTTCCTTATTGGCTTCTGACTAAGTGACTGTGTCTTTTGCGTCGACATAGATACATTTGCCACATAGAGAAATGCACTTGTTGGCGAGTGGTAGCAGATAGTAGTTTTAGATTGTAGCAGCCTACGGATCAGACCTTCCATTCCACTCGACTTTCAGAGGGATCCTGATTTGAGAGTCATTGTTTTTCGGGTTTGACTCCATAGCCCAATGGATAGGTTACTGGTATCATTCAACATGTTTTAGGATTGGTTTTATAGTATCAGGCAATTCATTCAAGATGGATTTCACGTTTTCAGATGTGGTCATTGATTTCAGATTGGTATCAGTTTTTCAGTATTGCAGACACAAAGTTCTAGGTTCTCGAGACCCACAGGGGGTCCCGCCTCTTGAGTCGCCATTTGTTGACCCCAAAATCTCACCTTTGAGATTTTGATGGTCAAAGGCTAGTCTATCCTTTCAGGCTGGCATTTACAGGTTCTTCTAGACAATACATGGCTATCATTCAGAGATCTTCCAGGCACATTGCTTCTTATTCTTGTCAGTTAGAGGGTGGTGGCTTACATGATTTGAGTTTACAACTTGTTCCAGTGTTTTTCTTGGTTATTGCAGGATGAGCTATCAGTTTCAGGCAGAGTATGAGAGACTTGCAGACTGCAGTATTTTGGGACACTTCTTGCCCATGATGATATTATAGACCCCTCATATCTGTTATTTGACAACACATTCTTACTCCTTGTCCAATTCTGCTTCCGATGAGTATAAACTCGAGGGTATTTGGACAAGTTTGCTTTTTCAGTGATGAGGTGGCACAAGTGATGATGTGGCAGGATGAGGTGGCAACCCATGTGGGGCATGTTGCCGCCTTTATATACACCTGGGAAACGTGGAAGAAATCTTCAATCCACTCGGTGTGTCCTTGGGGGCAAGTTAGAGTTAAGGTGTTTCCACGTAATCCTCAACTCCTCCGTCTAGGCCAACTCCTAACGAAGCCAAGACGGGTAGTCCCTAATAAAAAAATCTAAGGCTTAAACTGAAATCTAAGCAACTAGTATTCTAGGAGTTTATTGCATTAACCAATATATAAAGCAAATCTATTCTAAAGCATACATAGATCAATTGACTACCACAAGATACATAAAAGATACTTGCATAAAAAGGATACTTGAGATAATACTAGATGCAAGTAAATTAATTAATGCTTCAAAGTAAATAACTGAAAGTAAAGTGCTTGAAGCAAATGGCTTTGTAAATGTAGGATTGAGATCAGTGCCTTAAAAGTATCGTGGGCAATGTAGATTGAGTATTTTATTAGATTTATTGATAGTAGGTTAATGAGGTAAATTTTAATTGCAAGAAAGTAAAGTGTTTGAACTAAACTAGATTTGGCTTCTCGAGAGGTTATCCCTTTAGCTCAAAGATTTCCTGAGAACTTGCCGAAACCCAATGGTTTCACCAACAAGCCCACTAGAGGTGCTGGATGTCCAACACTGAGGGGAACAAGCCCGAGGTATTCAGTGAAACTTTGCACACTCCCCCTAGGCGGTTCTTAAAGCCAAACAATAAGTCTCTTTTGAGATTTCCATATTAATTTATCACCACTAACTAGCCCAGCGTGTATGAAACTTACTCCCAGAAGATCGAGACAAGCTCGCAACTGGAAGGGTCAGTAACAACACTGAGAGTCGAGGGGAGTTGTTTATTTTAAACAAGAAATAAAATTTGCTGAAAGTAAATGTTTTCTAATTACTTGTCTTCACTGACCAACCTCTTTCGAGGAGCTGAGACAATTTATTGCCAACTTTGAAATTGCATGAAATAAAATCTAGTCTAGCAATTAGTGTTCTACTTTGCAAAAGGAAAAACTAATCTAGCAATTAAAGTATTACTTTTCCAACTTGAAATCTAATCTATGTGTTTGTTGTTGTAAACTTTAAAGCAAACAAAGAAAGAAAATGAGAAACTTGCTCCAAGACCACAACACCAACCCCCTAGGGGGAAACACAAAGTGAGGCCTCCCTTGGCTCACTTACTTTATTAAATCGGTTACAACTTTCTCTTGAAGAGACTTTTGATCTCTTTAAAATAAAGATAAAGATCGTTATAAATGGATTGAGGATAAATAAAATAAACTTTTACAATGTTTTCCAAAGATATAAGACAACTTTGGGGGTCTAGGAAGCTTCAAATCTTCAAGATTTGGACAGCGTATCCCTTTGTTTTTGCACAGACCTGCACCAAACAGCAAGCAAACCAAGATATAATATGCTCCAAAACACTTTAAAAGGTGTCTTGGGATGTTAGTAATAAAGCCCCAAAATTTTCCTATGTAAACTTATTGAAAAAATTACAAAATGGAACCAAGGAATCAAGCTAGAAAGTTTGCTTCCTTGGGATCTTTTGCTGCTGTTTTAAGGCAGCAAAATACAAACACTAAATTGCCCAATATTTAAATGAAGTGCTTAAGAAAAGAAACTACTTTTATCCTTTAAGAATTTAGAAGCAAAACTTGATAAAACTAGTCTTTTCCTACTCTAGATCTTAGGCTTTTAAACAAAACCTTTAGATGCAAAATAGATCTAACTTTCTTATATATATGCAAAACTGAAATTAGATATCTTTAAGCTTTAAATCAGATTCAATTGATTTGCATATAAGAATTTAAAGTAACCAAGAAATAATGATGAAATTTGAGAAAGAGAGAGAAGAATCTTCAAAGCCTTGGAACTTTGGGCAAGATGGAGTCCTTTTGATGGATCAAAGAGGGTCTTTTGTCTTTATTGAGAGCTTGAAGAAGAAAAGAGTGGAGCAAAGCCTATTCTCCTCTTCAACTAGTGAGATTCTGCAAACTTAAATACTTCTTGCCAATAAAATATTAGTATAATAGTGTTCTTGCATAAGAAAATTTAGGAAAGCATACACATTAACCGAAATGAATATGCAACATAAACATTCACATACAATAAACAATAAAACTATAAAGCAATCTAACTCTTCTAGTCTTCCTCTTCTTGGAGACAACTCCACTTGAAGGCCACAATCCAATAATTAAGAAAAAAAGAACAACACAAGTTACCTCACAAATTAGCACACCATTTGACAAGAAGATCCACACATGAAGCTTGATCACCGAATAACCTCTAAAGCCTTTTATTCCAAAATAGAAATGATAGTACAATGATTTACTAGTGCAATCCTTCACTAACTCCAACTAGCTTGCAAATGAGAGGATGCTTTATTATATAGAGAGGGAAGAGGATGCCAAGAGGAGGAGGGCGCACCACTTGGAGAAGGGGGGCGCACCACTTGGAGAGAACAAGCTTTCCAAGTGTTCCAAGTGTGGGCAGCCACCTCTCCTCAAACTCCAATGAGCTGCCATGTGAGAGAGAGGTAGGTAGAGAGGGCCGCCACCTCTTCAAGAGGTAGGCAGCCCACTCTAGAATGCGCCACCTCTCAAGAGGGTTGCACTTCTCCTTTTGAGCACATGCTAAAACTCACGAAGGTGCCAACTCACTCAAGCTGTCAACCAATAGAAGTCTTCTTCTAGTTGCCACATGCCTCTTTGGTCTTTAATTGTCTCAAAACACGTTAAAACATGTTTCCGACAAGGCATTTGCTGATTTTTTATGTCTTTTTTGGGTTTTGTGAGGAAAATTAACTTTGTAGTGATTAAAATCACTAATTTCGCTCACCAAAGTGGGTACTTAAGTAATGTGGGTGCTCGAGGTCCAAAAATGAGCACCCCCAAGGCATTGGAAGTCCCATAGTACCACTTTTTTATTACAACTTTAATTTACAATTAAAAAATTCTGTTTTATGAAATTTTTTTAATTAACTGAAAAATTAAAAAAACCTAAGGGGGACTTGACACATTTCCATAAAACTTTAGGAGGATATTTAGCATGGTAATATACATTAGACACTAGACTTAGATCCATGCTAAGGCCTAACCATGAGTATATACTTCAACTTTGGATAAATTGAGTGAAAAAACTTGGAAATTATAAATTGTTTAGACAACAAAATGTAATTAACAAGTAAAAAAAAACACTCCAGAGTTACAACTCATGCCTAAGTCGAAGGTGGCTAAGAAATTTTACAAAGTTCATCATGCAACATCCCTTATTACAATTCCCCGGAGGGTATGGAAAATGCGGAAAAAGTTCGTCACAATTGTTGATTTTTCAATGAGCAAGGTTAATCATGAAGTTCATTCCATTTTTAGCATTTAACCATAACCATTAATGTTGCAGCAACCAAGATCACAAGAAGAAGAACCATGCACAAGAACACAAGAAGTATCCTGGGAAACCCTTCTCAACAAGGGAAGCAAACCCAGCCAAATCCTTTGCTATATTCTTCAAGAGAAAGACCTTCACCACCAAGAAAACCTAGCACACAAGAGGGTGCTCAAACTCTAGAAGACTAGCGCCCAAGAGAGGTGCACACTTTTCCCAAGAAGGTGTACTTGCTGAAATTTCCAAACTCACTTGAAAGATATGTTTCCTCAATGGGGAATTTACCTTTACTTATACTAACCTGAACCTGTCAACATAAGTGTCTATTGGCACAACATGGCCGACCTCACTAGCTTATAATATAATTAATTTTAACCAGATTAATTATCTTTTACATTAATTACCAGTCACATTAAGGTGGGGCTGACTTGTACCCTTTACATTACAATTAGGGTTATAGGTAGGTCTGACTCTTGAACAATATAGCGAGGGATCTGATACACCCATTAGTGCTCATCCACTAGGGGCACATCCATAGGGATGTCCATATCTCTGGCTCATTGCATTACACAGAAGAACCACTTCTTCACTAGTGCTCGGCCACTAAGATCACGTTCACCTGTGCTCGTCCACATGCACGTCCACTCAACAGAGCTTCTTTCCCACTGCATTACACTTGAGAGTTATCTTGAGTTTCTCGTCAACTCTTCTGCTCAGAGGAGGCTAATACATCATCCTCATTTCTTTTCTTATGACGATGAACCCAACACTTTGGGATTTCACACGTTCACCTTGTGCTCAGCCACATGCACGCCCAACTCTGCAGATCACTTTTCTCATTGTGTTAATCTAGAGTTCTTGTAAACTCTGTATGGAGGAGGTCATCTCTACGTTCCAGCTCTGTCTCAGATAGGAACCACACACCCCTCTCAGGTTTGTAAGCTGGAGAATATCTCACATAGCTGCAATGATCAACATCTCTCAGGTTTGTAAGCTGGAGAATGTCTTACATAGCTGCAATCATCAACAACATTGATCGGCCAAACTTCTGAACTTTGAATTTTGAACAAGAAGTTGTTCAATCTTTGGCGGCTCACTTGAAGTCCATCTTAGTGCTACTTGGTGGATAATAGGGCCTACAAATTTCCCAACACATGCTAAATAAGGATAAATTGAAGCGAAAAAGTTTCCTGCCATAAAAACAACTTTTTGCTTATTCGCCATAACACAATTTTTTGCTTTTCTGCTTTAAAGCGGCCTTTTGCTTTTCCACCATAAAGCAACTTTTTGCTTTTTCTTGCCATAAAAACAACTTTTTGCTTTTTTGCTTTAAAGCAGCTTTGAGCTTTTTCTGTGTTTAGCTTTTCTGCTTTCTTCTTTCAACTTTTCCTTGTTTTTCTCAGCTTTCCTGCTTTATCCCTTTTTCAGCTTTTGCTCTAGCTTTTCTCCTTTTCCACTTTTCCCCTTTCTTTCCATTTCCTCTCCTCTCTCACTCATTTCACCCTATCTCCCCTAGTGCATGCATTAATGTCTTATTTTAGCCCAAAGGTGCGCCCCTCTCACATTTTTGGCCATAATTCCTTCATTACTCAACATAATTGATTCATTCCACCTCCATTCTTCTCCAAATTTCCGCCAGATTTGACCAGAAAACTTGGAAAAGTTCGCTCCACCAGATTTAGCAGGAATCTATGCAGTGACACATGGAAGATGGACAAGGATCCTCTTGGATGATGATTATTTGTTGACCTTTTTCCCAGTTTGGAAAGAGCAGGGCAAATTTCTTCTTTAGTGAGCTATATATTCAACAGTCCTCCATAGTTGGAAGGTTGATCACTCTATTGCAGTAGCGCTATACTCTCTCATTCTCATTTCTCTCTCAATTCTAACTCTGGATTCTCAGTTCTTTGGAGATTATTGTAACAATTCATGGTTTTCTCTGTGATGGAGTCATTCCTCTGATTTGACGTGAATAAAGAGTTTTATGTGTTGGCCAAAATTCTTGTTGTTCCAATTGATTTCTAAATTATTGCATGTGTTTGGAGATAATCCTTCAGTGGGGGTCGATTTGGTACCATTGGAGCATTCTTTTCTTGGTGATTTTCTCTCCTTTTCCTTCCAATAGTTCACTCTGCTTGAGTTTTCCACCAAAAAATTCACTTTTAATTGTTTTATGCAGGTTTTGGGTGAGGTCAACTCACCGTCATTCAAAGCCTTTCTTGTGTGTTGTTTGATTTGTGGTTTTGCAGGTTTAATCCTATCTATCAAGCAACACATCCTTAGGGTATCCTCCCTATGGTTGTCATGCACCAACGCAAAACGAGGGGTGAAATCATTGTGACCTTACGATAGAAACCCCTAAATTAACTGTAGGTTTGATTCCCTCAATACTACAGTTGACTTGAAACCTAGGGTGTCAGATTTAGCCTTAACAGGGACCAGGCATATTCTTGGTCTAGTACCAAGATGATATGATGTGTGACCTTCTTCTCTCCCGGGATGGTCTATGTGACCTAGGAGCAGTTAAGAAGAAAGGTATGATCACATCATAAGCCTTCCATATATACAGTGATGATGAAAAGCTTCTAATATGTTTTATAAGACTTATGTGGTCTATATGCATTAAGTGGACGTTGGTGCTAACCCTTGATGTCATGTTGTCTTGCTCCTTTTATGTGTTAATTCGACTCTCCTTTTATGTGTTAAGTCGGTCCCCTTTTATGTGTTAAGTCGACCCTCCTTTGTATGTCATGTCAGGTCATTATATTTATCTTTATATTTATTATTTTATTGTTATATGAAAAGTCGACCCAGTCAAAATAAGTTAGGTCAGCCCTAGTGGTTTTGCGGTCATGTTTAGTATTTATATGAGGGGATAGCGCCTCATTTGGACATATCTCTGCTCTGAGTTTTTCGCCCTTCTGTCTGAGGTTTCGACCTGCTGTTCTGAGGTTTTCAGCTTGAGGTTTCGGCCTGCTGTCTGAGGTTTTCTGCATGCTGTTTTGAGGTTTCAGCCTAGGGTTTCTGCTTGCTATTCCGAGGTTTTCAGCTTGCTGTCTGAGGTTTAGACCTGTTGTTATGAGGTTTTCAGCTCGAGGTTTCAGCCTGCTGTCTGAGGTTTTTGTCCTGCTGTTCTGCGGCCGATTTCTGGGCATTTCAGCTGGGTCTTATTCTAAGGTGTAAACCCTAGGGATGCTGGGCATCTTAAGAGGGTTTGTTGATGTTTTGATTGGCTCTTGAGCCTACTGTAGCTATACTTTTCCTACAGTGTTTTTCTAGCCATCCATGCAGTCCTATTTGGCATGATCACAATCCCATAAAAGAGATCTTCCCTAAGGGTTTGATCAATGAATTAGGAGTGCATTTCTTAACATACACCGGAGGAAGGAAACTTCAATAAATATGTTACTATTGTTCTTGTTTTAGCTTTCTGCAGTTTGATTTTACTTCTACAGCTGTGTTAAATTTCTTGTAGATCAAATTTTGAAGAGAATATATTTTTATTTCTAAGCTAGCCTATTGTTTATCCCTTGATTTCTAACATGGTATCAGAGCTTAGGGCGTGAAAAGAGCTCATTTGTGGTAGACTTTTGAGCTTGCGTTGATCCTCTTTTAAGGGTTTATAAATTAGATTAGCTGTAAGCTTGTTATTATCAGGTTTTTCCTGCTTTCAAATCTCAACATGGCTTCATCTTTAGTGAAAGCATAAGACATGATTGAAGGGGCTTCAAACTTCAATGCCTGGAAAGCTAGGGTCATGAACATCCTAGAAAAAAGTGATTTGGAGGAATTGGTTACCAGAGTAGTGGAAGAACCTGCTTCAAATATAGGAAGAGCAACCTATAAGAAGAGGAAGGCCAAAACCAAGAGGGTCATTTTTGACTTAGTTAAAGATAGTATGATGCCTCTCATTGCTCACTTAAGAACAACAAAAGAATGCTTTGATATCCTATCAAATTTGTATGAGAAGAAGGATCCTACCTAGAAGAGGACCTTGAAGAAACAACTGCATACATTAAAGATGGGAAAGGATGAAACCATCTCCGCCTTCTTTTCCAAAATTTCCCAAACAAGACATCAACTTGTGACAATTGGATTTGTTGTAGGTGATGATGACCTAATACATACAACAGTGGATGGTCTTCCAGAATCATGGGAGACATTCCTCTCATCCGTGAATGGAAGAGAAGTTCAACCTAACTTTGAGAGATTATGGCATGATTGCTTGGAAGAAGAGGGAAGAATTAAAAGCAGAAATGAACCCTCCACTATGAAAGAGCATGCTCTTTCCGCCAAGGCCAAGAAATTGAAGAGGTTTCCTCAGCGCAAAGACAAAGGCAAGAAACCTCAAGGTAAGCACTCTCACTCTCACTCTCATTTGTCTAAAGTAAGGTGTTATAACTGTAACAGGTTAGGACACTATGCAATGGATTGCAGAAATTGTCATTCAAAGCAGAAACGAAAAGGCAAATTTCATGTCTCGGTTGCAGCTGAGGAAAAAGAAGATTCTTAGAAAAAGAGAATTAGAGCTGCCACCAAAGAGCGAGAGCAACGAAGACAGAGTTATCTTGTATCAACATTGTCTGGTGCTATCACCAACTCAGTTGACACTTAGTTAGTGGACAACGGGGCTTCCAGACACATGACAAGGCAGAAGAATACTCTAGTAAATTACAAAGAGAAGAAGTTTAATGCAAAAGTAGAACTAGGTGATGATGGTACTTATGACATCAAAGGAGTTGGCTCAGCTTCTTTTCAGCTTGAATCAGGTAATGTTTTACATGTTGAAGAAATTCTTTATGTTCCTGGTTTAAAGAAAAATTTCATTTCAGTTGCAATTCTAGAAAGTAAAGAGTACACAATAGCTTTCTCAAAAGGAAAGGCTCTTATGTGGCCCTCAAATGAAAGTATGAGCTCAACCATGGTGATTGGGGTTCAATAAGGTGGACTTTATAAAGTCTCAGGTCAGGTTATTCAAGAATTGGCTCATGAGATGATCAACCCCTGCAAAGTATGGCACAAAAGGTTTGGACACCTCAACTACGATGCTTTCCCAGGTTTGCAAAAGATGGTAACATGTATGCCAGTTTTTCATTTTGAGCATGATAGTGTTTGTAGAGGTTGTGCTCTTGGTAAAAATACAAAGAAAGCTTATCATCACAGTAGAAGAAGAGCCAATTGTATTTTAGATCTTATTCATTCTGATCTCTGTGGACCTATGACTGCTCCGTCCATGAATGGTTGTCTTTATTATATCATTTTTATTGATGATTTCTCCCGTAAAATATGGATTTATTTTCTGAAAACTAAAGATGAGCCTTTCAGTAAATTTCAGGAATTTAAGAATCTTGTTGAGAATCAGACAGGCAGACATATCCGTGTTTTTAGAACAGATAATGGAAAAGAGTTTGACTCCCATAAGTATGATGATCTCTGTCGGGCTTTTGGGATTAAGAGGGAGCTGACAATAGCTTACAATCCCCAGCAGAATGGGGTTGCAGAAAGAAAGAACATGACAATTTGTGAAGCATCCAGAGCTATGATGTATGATCAGGATCTTCCGCTGTCCCTCTGGGCCAAGGTTGCTAGTACTACAGTCTATTTATAGAACATGTGTACTCACAAAGCCTTGGAAGAGAAAACTCTAGAAGAAATCGTCACAGGTAAGAAGCCTTCAGTTGATCACTTGAGAATTTTTGGTAGTCCTGTCTACATTCATGTACCAAAAGAAAAGAGGACTAAGTTAGAGCCATTTGGAAAGAAAGACACATTTGTGGGGTACAGTGAAACCTCAAAAGCATACTGGATTTATATTCTAGGTCAAAAATATATAGAGGTTAGCAGAGATGTGACCTTTCATGAGGAAGCAACGTTTCGACGCTCTAGAGAGTTTCCTTGTGTTGCAGAGGGGCAAGAAGCTCCAACTTCAAAACACTCAGTTTTTGAACATTCAGATGAGCAGAGGGAGGAGGCCAAAGAGCCTTCAGTGGATCCCATAAGAGATTCCATTGGGATACCCCTAGAGGCACCTCCTGTTGAGATTTGGATACCTTGGAAAGTGGTCCCCATGTGCTTATGAGTCTCTAAGCACAAAGGGGGAAGACTATTACCCTTGTACTTTACTTTATGATTCTAATTTCACTTT
>JZKD02S1354720.1:0-11586 GCA_000966675.3 Picea glauca | reverse complement strand
ATCATGGCTTGCTTGACTTGGTCAAACCCTAGATTTGACCAGAAATCCAAACTTCACGTCTTGGCCTTCTGAGAGTACCAGTAGATGCGCTGGGCTAGGGCGCACTGATCTATCCGGAGATTAGGTCAATCTCGTCACTTAAGGTGCCTCAACAAGAGGTTTAGGGTTTTTGCAACTGTTGCTGCTAGTAACCCTAGTTGCAGTGCTTCTGGAAACTGCTCCTGCTAGTAACCCTAGCGACAATTCCTCAACGAGCTCAATATCTAACGGCTATGTTTCCTTCCAGCGTTTTATGTTGACTGAAGGGGTGTGGGCCCATAACCTATTAGAATATAGAAGATGGTGTGTTCATTTTACCATTGACGATACCCTCGTCACCCAACCACAGGTCGAAGCCTCCCTCCAAGCACCTTAACCTTGACTGAGAATTTCTCTGGAAGCAAACCCTAGGCTAGATAGCCAAACAAAGAGTAGCACATCAATCCCCAAGGACAGAGCATCACAAAAAACTGATCAGATGTTTCAAACCCTAACCAAGAGATATCCAAGCCAATACTGAAACTAGCTGCTGCTGCAGCTGCACTTGCAACCCTCCTCCAAACCTGTGCACCAACTGGGAAACTGCAATTCTAAGATACTGCAAATGAGAACTGGCGCCCTGTATTTATAGTAATCTGTCAGTTTTGTTAGGGCCGACTTCTCCTTCTGGATAAGTGTCTGTTTAGTATATTATTATTAATTATGGCCGACTTCTTCTCTTGGAGGCTAATAGCCTAATATAAATTATCTTCTTGAGCCGACAAAGCTTCTAGGGTTATTAGCCAACTCATTAGGGTTTCTGTTGCTTCCCGGAGTCTTCTATTCTCGTCAGGTTCACACGTGGGGGTAAATACCTCCCGCAGCTACCATAATATTAACACAGTGTGTGAAAAGTGGTAAGAAAAAGTCTAATTTGGTAAACCCTCAAGAGGAGAGTACTGTTGCAAAAAAAAAAATCCCCAAATAACATGACCAGAAAAAGTAATTGGGGTCTCACATGCAGAGCCATAGAAGAAACCTTTAAAGACTCTATAGAAGACATTCATGCAAGACCAGGATCTTCTACTGTTGCATTACCCACTATCAATTTTCCTAGGTTTTATGAAGGGAAACAAAGGACAACAATATTTCTTCTACTTTATTTAGTTTACACTTTCTTGTGTCCATCTTAAAAAGCTCACAGTAAAACTCTAGCATAGGAATTGGTTGATCCCTAATCTGTCCCTACAAGTACAGTTGGGTATCTATGATCGTAAATCATACTTCATTAATAGAAGTGCATTTTCATTGGGATAAAACATAAAATTTATTTACAATAATATATTGTTCATAAATATATTAATAATATATCAATTAATTTATGCATTGATATTGTACACGGATTACTAACATATAATTTAATATGTTAGTTTTTTTTAAGTACTCCCATTAATACGTGTTGATATATTAGCAATATATTAATGTGTCAACAATAAAGTAATATCAATCATGTTAATATATTACAGAAAACTTGTATCATAAAGAGTATGGTACAAATTCATATAAAACGTTTTGATGTTGTCTGGTGGTGTTGTGTTGATGATGCGCAAATATGCACCGACTTGACATTTGACAGATTTGATTTAATGGTTTAAAGTCACATAACTTGCAAGAAAGTGACACCTCGCATGAGCTACATTATAACTTTCTACAAGGCAAATCCCATTCGTTGTTAAGAAGTGTGTTAGCTTACTTGAACTTTCAATGGAAATGACTTTGATAAGAAATTTACAAAATGCAAATTTATACATTTTTGACGATAATGACCAACTTTCATAATTTGATCAGAAATTTCATGAAATGTTAAATTGTATATCTTAGGTAAACTATAAACAACTTATAATCGCAGTATTGGAATACAGCCCAGTTTTGCTATCAGCCCCAAACCAGGTTTTAATTTAGCATAATCACTAATTTAATAAATGTTTTCATCTATTTCATAATCAAAGTAGTTATTCAAATTGAATATCATTTCATCAACAAACTATTTTGTGGTCATGTTTGAGTCTTCAGTGCTACTAGTGTAACAAAAAACTGAAAATGACAACCATGATAATTCCCAGGCATATCCTTCGAACATAACAAATTATTATTTGTGCTCGTAGGAAAATGCATACAAAGAGTAGGTGGCATAATTCTTTCCTAGAAATGGAAAAAAAGCTATGAGATGTCAGTGCTTTAGGGTCTATAAGCCTATAAGCCCGTCTCCAACCAATAGGTTTCTAACGCAAGAATATTTCATAGAATATAAAATATGGCTACAATCAAGTATTTAACTTCCAATTGTTTCATGGGCAAACTTGTTTAATTTTACTTTTATCTTTGCACTGTTTTCTTTTACTGTGATCAAATTTCAGTATTATAAAGTTCATTGAGAAATTCCAAATGTTCAATCCAAGTATTGAAGATTTGCTACGTCTAGCATATTAATAAGAACTCAAACCTCTTAACTAAACAAGCACACACTAAATAATGGGTATGGTTTATGTACCATTTGTAACTTCTCTAGCAGTAGTGAGACCAGAATAATAAAATGCAGTAGCAATGACCTGAACAAGTTTGAGAAAAAAGATGCTTTAACCTTCAGCAAGGAGTTTTCAAGTTTCAGCCTGGGATCGATCTTACACTGAATATTTTGTGCATCCACATAGAACATTTCCAAGCTCCAACAATTTAATCCATGCTCATCATTCATAAGTCCTTGAGATTGTGTTGAAATAGATTTTTGAATCCCAGACTTTCCCGATTACTATCAAACTGCCCTCTCCAACAGGTTAATTCATGCTCATCACTCATAAGTCCTTAAGATTGTGTTTAAATAACTTTTTGAATCCTAGATTTTCCCGATTACTATCAAACTGCCCTCTTTTATTAATCAGTACCAGACAATATATAAATTCAACAGTTCTTTAACTGCTAAAAGATCATTACTATATCTCTAAAAGATTATCCTGCATACACCATTGCCAAATTTGGTTCAAAAATGTACTGTCAGGTGACTCAAATGCACCACTCTTTCAAGCATATTCTGTGTGTATCCCAGTAATGATGTTGCTAACAAACCAAAGACTGTTTAATAGGCGTCAGTTACAAAAGAAAAGTCAATAAGAAGAAATTTCATAACGATTCAAACAATGATTCAGGTTATATGTGTAACAATAATTTTGAATATAAACATATCATACAAAAGGACACCTCACCCTACGGTAGAACTTGGCCTTTATGATTTATGTACAACATTAATCACAATATACATATAATGGACTGCTTTTGCAGTAAGCGTACAACCCTCCACAAGTCCAGCAGTTCCCCGCACATAAGCAAATACATGAAATTTGTAAAAACATGATAATTAGCTTGTACAAAACAAATTGCAATCCAATGCATGAATACGAAGTTGAAGAAGACACAGCCTTTTTTCTTGGTGGGATAAACACCCAATGTTCGAGTAGATAATATAGGTAGTGAGCTTCTGTACCACCTGTCATCTTCAGCTTTCATCTTATGCCTAAATTTTGATGTTACCACTGGCAGTAAGATAACCCACCTTAAATACTTATAGTATAAGAGCATTACATTCCCATCAAAGGAATCTTCAAAGATACCAAAACTTTGTGTCATCTTCTAAGTTCTTTCTAAAATATTCTCAATGCGGTCGATGCCTGAGCTCTTCGACAGGTGCCTTATCAAGTATAAAATGACGAATAAAATTCCTATTTTGCAGAAGCGAAGACCTTGTAAGGACTTGAAGAAAAAACTAGAGATAGTCAACTCCTATCAGCAATTTTTCAACCATGAAGCCAGGTAAAATATAGCTCAATAAGTGCTACACAGGTATAACATCAACCTTTGAAGTATCTTCACATTTCAAAATAATTCCTTCAAGGCTAGCTGGTAGGAGGAACTTTCCCCATTGGCAGCCAGTAGACACTGGTTCTGGGGGAGGAACAATCATTAGAACATTATCATTTCGCTGAACCACTCCCATGACACTTACTGTACTTCCTTCTTTGATATAACTGCAGACGAAATACAAGCTTGTGTGAACCATCACCACTTGTACTAACCAGCCATGCCACTTACATCAAGAAAAAGAGTAATCATAGATTGGATTCCACATTTGTAATGGCATAATTAAATCAATTATAAAATGCACTAAAATTGCTGCCCACATTAACTACTCGCTATGTTTGTTTGAGGGCATAAAACAAAGTATAAATCAGAGTTGAATAGTATACAACTAATATCAGTTTAATTGATTTTCTTCCATGATCACCTCATGACTTCATTTAGAAGAATTGCTTCAAGAACTACTCACTCTGGAGCCAATCCTAGCCAGAAATACCAATCTTTTTCACATGGGGAAAAGATGATTTCAATTGAATTGTACAGGTTCAGATCATCCCATCAGAGCAGGGAAAGTAACAGCCAGTAGCAGTTACAAAAAACAAAGATGTAAAACAGTGCCAACAAATATAAACAAGATTATATGTGCAATATCCTTACCCTTCTTTCAGACGCATTACACGATCATCACTTGAAAGATTTCTTTCCCCGAGCCATCGTATAAAGTTTGAAGGTAGCTCCCGTATATTCTTGTTTACGTCAATTATAGTACTCTCATCCACATACGGTGTAACTCTTGCACCATATCCAACTTTTACCAATGCTCTTAAACCTGACTGAAAGTCTGATATGTAGAAATCCACAATATGCCTCTGCCACAAGTACAAGTTAATCTATTATGATATAGATATAGAAAACTTTAAGCATATAGTTTTCTTTAGTTGAAAATACTCATCATAAACCAAGGAATGCAACTACTTGTGCAGATGATGTCCCATAAACTTCGAAAATGAAATGAAATTAATATTAATGTCCACTAAAGAACAAACTAGATCAAAGGGACTAGAGTTTACACTAACCATGAGAAAACCATGCAAAAACAGGGGGTGGGGGGTCTACAAGGCTCCCTGAGATAAGATTAAATGAAATGAAAAACGAGTACACCAATAACAGAAAATAAACAAAATACCCTGGGCATATAAGTAGGTTATCCCAGAGTGGGAAACACTGAAAAGTGGAAAAGAGCTGGTGAAGAAACAATGTTTGGTCAAAAGTGTAGCTGCAACTAAGAGAGGAGGGAGCAAGCCCTGCTCATCCTCTGAAATAATGTAGACGTTTATACCCAATGCCTGCTAAATCATGTCCTCAGGAGAGTGTCCCGAGATGATAGGGACCTAAGGAGTAATCCCACGTGCTATCAACCTACTCCCCCCCAAGGACAGAGGGAGTACCACTCCTAACATCCAGGCTTGATGCACTCCCTATAGAAGAGAAGAAACTAGTAATGCACCGCTAAGAAGATGGATGGCTCTCCTGGGTTGTTTTGATCCTCCTAGAATCTCTATTCCCGATACAACAAGGAGCTCAAGTGGTGTGGTTAGAGAACAAAGTCTACAGTCCTAGTAGTACTCCACTAAGTGTATATGGGACACTTCATAACCCCCATCATTGAGACTAGTGGGAAAAAGGAAATAATCCATGGAATTGTGGCACACAATGTTCCACGGGGATGCAACCCCCCCCCCAACATTTCCAACAATCTAGGAATGGGGGGATGCATGGGGAAATGTTTCACCAAGTCCCCTTTTTTGGGAAACGCATGGGGAAATGTTTCCCTAGTGTCAAGGGATGTGTTTCCCAAAAGGGGGGCATTTGGGTGTGCCCCCCCCCCAAAAAAAAAAAAGGATGGGGTGCCTGGGTGCCCCCTCCAACCCCCCGTTTTTTTGTCCAACAACCCTTTAAGACAGAACAAAGATAGGGTATAGAACTTCAAGGAGTTCGTGACCTTGGTAGTTAATGGTAATATTAAAATCTTAAATTTTTAACATTACCATTAAATTGTTTCAAGATGTTTGAGAGTGGTTACAACCTCATCAGACTTCATATGGAAAAAGTAGAATTTCATATCCCATTAAGAATTTAGCAAACTTAATAGTTTTCAGGATTTTATGATTCGCAGGATTATAGCGTTTCCACTGGATTGCACAATGATGAATTTGCATGGGATGAATTGTTATTGTTGGGATTTTATCATTATTATTTTTATTTTTACAATTTTTGAGATGGGGACCCCTATGCTAGGGAACCTGACGTCCCCCCGTGCCCCCTGAATTTCCCTAAAATTTGGCAGTACTCCCACACGTCCCCCCATGCCCCCTGAATTTCCCTAAAATTTGGCGGTACTCCCACACGTCCCCCATGTGCATCTCCCCACTCCAACGCTCCCCCATCCCGAAAACTTGGTGGAACATTGGTGGCACAAGTAAAACATTTCATATTTACACACTTGTTGACAAAACTCTTGTAGTGTTCCAATACCCAAAATATAACTATTGTTGGGTACATGTTATATTCTTTGCAAAATTGATCCCATGTATTGTACATTGATATGGTAACAAAGGGGGTCTAGGGGGTGCTTTGCACTCCCTAGCCAGGAGGGTTGCGGGGGTTTAAGGGCGGGAGACCCCGAAAAAAAAAAAGGTCCATTTTTTTCGTTTGTTTGGCACATGGTTTTTTGCGTCCATTTTTTACCGTTTTTTGGCACATGGTTTTTGCTGATGGTTTTCTAACTCCAGTTAAGGAATTGGGGTTGTTGACTAATCCAGGTCAATGGATTAGGGGTTTGGATGTCGCGGGATCCTATATGTATATTGTATTGTAAACAATGAATATGATGAATAGAAGATTAGAGGTGCGACTCTAAACAAGTTGTTGGTTTTTTCCGGTTTGGGTTTCCAGGGTAAAAATCTCTGTGTAATGTGTGTGTGCGCCATTATATATATTTTTTGTTTTATTAAGAATCTATTTGCAGTAATTAATTTTATAAGGTTAAAATCTGCAACTACTACTGCAACTATGGAAGTAACCAAAACAGAAAACAGAAACTAAGAGCCAAAAGAAAAGAAAAAGTGGGGACAACTGCCCCTCCCAAAGGTGGATTGCACCTTTTAATCTAAGTAATGGAGGTAGTCATCTCCAATAACACTAAAAATGAATTGACTGTATTGAGAAAATGATAAGAGATACATATGAGAGGGGGGAAACCCTTATTTATACAAATAGAGAGACAAAAAACCTATCTTAAAGCTCAAGTAACTAATACAAGAAATTAGGCCCTTATTATATAAAAGTGGTCTTTTTACAAATACAACATTATTATAAAAATCATCAACATACACACAAAATAGCTCATCTACATAGAGCCTAATACCTGCTAAGAACATTGTCATTAGGTACAAAAAAAGATCTCTAATCCAAAATGGATAAATAAGTGCTATATATATAATTGCAACAATAGGTGCATTTTGTAGTGCTCCACCTTCTTGTCCATTTTGTTTTACACTGTAAACTTTGTTGAATTGTCGTCCTAACCAATGTCATTGTATATGGAGACTGTCAGTGATACTGGTCAAGCATCTATAAGGAGACTTTTCACCTTGTTACCCATGCTGATTGGATGTTGCAAAATAGGAGCTAACTACTCGTGCATGCATAACACGTTATGTGGCACAAATGGTATAGTTGACAGTCTATGTTAAATATACGGTGCATGTAACACATATATAGTCTTTATGGCGCCTGGAATGCAATGTGCTCTGTGTGGCACTTATGGTGTGGTTATTGATTATGTCATCCAAGTAGGACAAGTGGCCCAAAGTGTCAATGTGGTGCTTATCACACAAGTATGAGTTGTGTTGTTATGTAGCCTACACTGTTAATATGGTCATGTGATCCTTATATTGATTTGACTAGCATTGATGTATGTGGAGTTTCAAGTAGGTTACTCAACTAATGTCGGTTCCCGCACTGACATGCTCAAATGATGGCAACCACTTGACTATACAGTATTATGTGGAAAAAATGCATGCAAGCACAAAGGATTTCCGAGTCAAAAGTGTTCCAAGGAGGGTATGTGTGACCCAACAATGACCACCTTGCCTTAATACATGTAATAATGATTAGTTTGGATTGAGTTGACCTAGAAACCCATAAGATGGGACTTGACATGGATCGGAGTATCCCTAGATATTTTGTTACCCACCTATGGATCATTAAATGTTGCTAAGGCATTTGTTTAAAACTTTAAACCACAATATGACACTTGTGGTAATTGATGGAACAAAATTGTGACACTTTGGTGTGATATGGCACTCGATAGTTAAATTCAAAGAGAGACATGTTGAACCAATGAGGCACTTGAAAAGAAACTTGTAAAGTGTGATATGACACTTAGAAACCATGCAAATTAGTGATGAGACTTGGAAATCATGCACATTGGAAACAACACTTGGCAGTACTTCTCTAAATCTATAAGAACATAACCACTACATGTGAAGGGGGTTCATCATGTAAATGCTAGAAAAAGGGCCCTAGGGGAATAATAGAATATTGAGGGGAAATTGAGGCATAGTGACCTAAACACTAACATGGTGTCACCGAAATTTTGTAGAGAAAGAGGGGTGTGGGTTTGATTGCAGGATAAGGTTGGGTATGAGTGATTTCCCTATGAGATTTGTGATTAATCAGAAACCCTACATGAGGGGGTACCTTGAAACTCAAAGTACGTTCATCCAAAAGAAAGTGATAGTGCAGCATTGGAGATCATCTTCATCAAGATGCAAAAACAGGTTTTGCATTCCATGGATTTACCTAGGTATTTATTGTTGATGATTGTAGCTTCATGAGACATTCTCTAGGTCGTTCTCCTCTAGACTAAGTTGAGACGATCTATGAGAATGCCCATGTGATGGGTGAGTCATACTCCTCTAGACTGAGTTGAGATGACGTGTGTGGTCTCATGTCGTGCTCCTCTGGACTGAGTTGAGATGGTCTCCTGTCGGACTCCTATGGACTTAGTTGACTCGACTTGAGATGGCTCTCAAAATCGTACTCCTATGGATTTAGTTGAGTTAATCTGTTGAGAGTGACGTCCATGTGGTTGAGCACATGTGGACTTGTCCCTAGTGGCAAAGCACTAGAGGATGTGTGTGAGACCCCTTGCTATATTGTCCAAGAGTTAGATTATTGTAAAACCCTAATTTGTATTGTAAAGGGTACAAGTCGACCCCACCATGAAAAGATAATTAATGTTGTGTAAAGACTAATTATATTATTAAGTTGTACAAGTCGGCCCTATTCTGCCAATAGACATGACTATTCGTTGAGTTAGGTCTTGTATATATTAGAGAGATAGATCCCCATTGTGGATCATCTCACTCATACACACTCAACGCATGGTCTGAAATTGGAGAGCTGTAATTTAGTGCGCACTTTTCTAGATGCTATCTTTCTCAGTCATAGAAGCACCCTCTTGTGTGCTCTAGGGTTTGTGATGTGAAGGATCTTCTCTTGGCAATATAGTAAAGGGTTGCTGGGTTTTTTTTCCCTTGGTTGAGAAGGGTTTTCCCAGGATAATTTCTGGTGTCTTGTGCATGGTTATTCTTCTTGTGATCTTGGTTTACTGCAGCTAGTGTATTGTTGCCGCAGTGTTTGTAGTTCAAGTTCATGCTAAAACAGAAATAAACTATGTGCTTGAGCTATCATTAGAAAATTCAACATTTATTTAGCTTTTTAATTTCTTAAATGCGAAGTAATAAGTTTGTTGCTTGATGTGAATTTGTTGCTTAATTGAGTTGACTTATGTTGATTGATTAACATGAATAGAAATATAGTTAGATCTGCTAAAATAAAACAAAAAACATATATCCATATAGGTTAGCAAATTAGTGCCCAGTTTCCAGTGGACAGAATTTGGGTCACTATATATCATATTAGAACGAGGTTGAACACTCTATGTCACCGACTCTTTATGTGGCCTTAGGTATTGTCACGTGAAGTAAATGCTCATTTAAAACTATTGCTTCCTTTCAAAATTTGATGGGTGAATTAATCCGACAATAAATCTGTAATTCTATTTTAATCCCAAAATTGCATAACTGACCACCCATTACTATGATTATATTCAATGTTGAAAAAAAAATAGTTAGGAAGGTTAGGCCAATGTGTAAAATCCCTAGGGTTTCTAGGGAATCAGACCAGCTGAAAGACACGTTATTTGTGTAATATACCACACAGTCTTTTCACCATAAACAGAGATCATTTATACATAACCAACACATAAATCGAGCCAACACCAATTTTCAGTTTGTTGCACAGTAATATCCGCAGAAAATATACCATACAGTACCCAATGTCCAGTTGATATTAAACCAGCAGTAAACCCTCAAAGGGTCTGCTATCCCACTTAGCGCACACAGGAATACTAATAACCAGATACAGAACCTAAATGCTTCCAAAAATACTGACTCCTAGCTCAGCAATATAGCAGCCCAATTACTGGCAGGCCTCAAATTGTATCCCAGCAGTCCCTGGACAGTTCAATAGACAAAATATCAATTTCTGAGAGCTACTAGACCTGTTTTATTGCTACAAAAACACCTAACCAGATCAGAAACCTGAGCCTTGGCTGAGAGTGGCGGGCTGTTGATCCTTTGCTGGTTCGTTCCTCCCCCAAGCTCCTGACTCCTTGCCTCGAGGTCTGCAATCCGTCCACCAAGAAGCCTCCTAGACAGTCCAGCTAGCTCCTGTCCTCAACCGGGGGTCGTTTGGCCTCCTACCAGGTGCCACGGCTTACTGAACTGGGCTTGGTCCCTCCCCAAACTACAGAAGATGAGCTGCGGCCTCTTGTTACAGCTTCAGATGCACTCGGCCTCCCCAGAACCATCTTTCCAGCTCTCCACAGGTCACAATTGCAGCTCGGCCTCTCTTGAAGATGGTTTTGGTCCTCTGATGCAGTCACTGAACCTTCAACGCACCTCTAGATCACCAGCGGTTATGTCTCTGAGGTAAGAGTAAACAGAGGTTGAGCCAGGGTGAGAACTAGCCCACCGAAACTCAATAGAATTGAGGGTTTACCAACCCTCCAAAGGACTGAGGCAACTGCCTCCAAACACAGAAAGGAAAACTCCAAAAATAATTCTTGTGTGTTTGTTCAAATGAGCCTCCTCCCCCTTATATAGATCATGCCTTCTGCTTGCTTCCATGTTTTTGGGTGACTTATCCCTCAAGTTAGGGTCTTTCACCCTTTCCTTTACCCAATGGTAGTTTATCCCTTAAGTTGGGGGTCTTTTACCCCTTACTTTGCCCAATGGACACCTTTAAAACTAGACGCTTCCCTCCTTGTGCCCATTAAAGCCCCACGGCTCCCTTTTAGTTGGGGACTATGGCCTACGGGGAGACCCCTAAGCCACCACATCCCTCCTCCGGTGGGGTCAAAGGGGAGGGGACATGACAGTCCTCCCTTCCCGAGATTGCTCGTCCTCAAGCAACGGTTTCTCACCAATGGGATTGAGTACATCTTTGGGGTAACTAAACCGTAAGAAAACCTACAGAGAAGAGTTCCGGAGAAGCACTTAACCGATGGATGGCAATGAAATGCTTTAA
>JZKD02S1354698.1:0-11586 GCA_000966675.3 Picea glauca | reverse complement strand
TGGTGGAAGGTTTATAACTAGGGTTTGGCTTGATGAATACTTGGTAAATGTAGGCGAATTTCTGGAATCCTTCCCTTACTTGAATGGTTATAATGTTTTACTGACATTTTTTTAATGAAATTGTTGGAGTAAACCCTAGGAAATACGTACATGTTGGTGTCCTTATTTTAATTCCCTACTAGATTATGCCAAGGAGCCATTTTTTCTGTTGAAGACATTGCTAGGGCCTTTCCATTGCAACACCCTACCATTTGTTCTTCATCCTAGCCATTTTTACTTTGTCATTGAGCTAAAGAAGGAGGAAAACATGCTAAGGCCTAGGGTTACCTATACCTTAGTACACCATTTTCCCCTAGGGTTGATGGTTGAAGCCTTGGCTTACCAACACTTCACCATCAAATTCCTCTTGTCTTTGGCCCTACTATTATCATATTGTTCCTTCAACTCTTGCCACTACTTTCGACTCCATTTTCCCTATGAATGCACTGATCTTAGACTTCTTGCTTGAGTGTTTTGATCAAAACCTCCAAAATATTTGAACAACTACTAATACTTTCTAACCCTAGCTTAAATTAACCTACTAACCTCATTGCTGCTATTATCCATTTGAGTTATAGTTTTACTTTGCAACATTCTAGCTTCTTTAAGCAATTGAAAGATTGGCTAATGCATAGTAGTCCTTGTTTCTAATGAATGTTGGCATTGTGACATTGATGCTAAATCATTCTTGTTCATTTTGAAGCTTATTTAAATCATTTATTGTGAAGTAACATATTGTTATTATTGATACTATACATATTTGATTGCTTCATCAATATATTAGTCAATTTATTTATTTGAGAAAGTCTCCGATTATATGAAGTACTAACCAACAAGTGACCTTGCATATATAGTTTCATGTTGCTTTGTTCCGGGCAGGTACATTTTTGGTTGTTATTATCTTTATTGGTTGTTTAGCTGGACTTTCTGATTGGTGGTGACTTGTGAGAGGGAAACTTTTACTTGGCCTTAATCCTTTGCCTTCTCAAAATCACAGGTCACCGGGGACATCTCCCTTGGGCCTATCACTCTAAATAGAAAGAGATATCCCATTGAGGTGCAGTGATAGGATAGTCTCTCGTTACGTCAGTTTGTCTCCTTTTACCTTTCATTTACATCCAAGTACAAACTGTGCGATAACATTTTGGCGCCATTGCCGAGGAACACTAAGTCAATTCTCCTCAAAGACGACACTTTTTCGGTAATCCTTTCCTCAAGAATCTTTATATTACAAGCTTACTTGTCGACTCCACTAATGATGATTCCCTTATTCCTTTGATAATTTCAAGAAAATTATTTGGCGACTCCACTGATGATGAAGCCAACTATGACTTCTGAATGGGATCTGGGAAACTTCAAGTGTTTAGACATGAGTAAGATACTAGAATACCCTTGAAAAATTCCTCTTGAATACAAATATTTTCTCTCTAGATTCACTGGTGGTGATAGGGAGAGAGTCAATTATCACATAGGTAACTTTTGGGATTTCTTTCTATCCCACCCTATCGGTGATGATGCTGAAGATTTGGTCATGAAACTTTTCTTTATCAGTCTTTATTGCAACTCTACAGAGTGGTATGACAACCTCCCAATGCCAACATCACAACTATGGAACAATTTGAAGAAACCTTTCTCAGAAGATGGGGTATTCAGTTGGAATATATCTCATTACTACTAAAAAGACTCGACCATATAAAGAAAACTGAGGATGAAACTGTCAGAGACTTCCAGGATAGGTTTGAGGACATACTGTATCGAATTCCTAAAAGCCATCATCTTGAATACAAGTACATTGTCCATATCTATACCAAATCAATTTTAGTGCATATATGTTTTCCCCTCAGTCAAAGGGGCCCAAGGATGCTCAATGAAGCTCAAAACATGGCTGCAAGAATCGAGCAAAATATCTCCTTGGCCGAGGTGGGACACCTCTTTACCTCAGGCACTCTTAATGTGGAAAGTTTAGTCTCCCTTGAAACCTTTATTGCTGATTTCAAAGAAGAAGGGGAACAAACCATTAACCAACAAAATGCTAAGGGAAAAGATCTTGATGAAGTTTTCCAACCACACAGGGAAGAGAAAAGGACTGCTAAAGACACAATTGTGGAGTTGGAACCCAAACAAGATGATGAAGTATCGACATGCCCTCCTCCCTATGATGAAGCCATCCAGAAGCCTTTTCCCCTGCACAAGAAGAAGAGAATGAGGTTAGTCACTTTCCTTTTCAGGATCTTGATATTGCCTTGATTTATGATTTGGGAAATGAGGAAGAGATGGATGAGCCCTTGAATGTTTTGAATTCTTAATTTTATGGTACATATAGTGACATGGTTGATATTGATGAGTTCATACATGTTGGAAGGCGTAAATGGGATGTAGCTAGTTATGATACAGACCCCATTTATGACATTGAGAGTCATTTCCAAGTGTTTCTTCAAAGTTACCACGACAAGTTACTTTTGACTTTGACCAGTGGAAACAAGGAGATGATATAATTACTGATACTTTCCAATTACCCAAGGTCGACCTAGCCCATATTTTTCTGATGATTTTTGGTCATAACTTGAGGATTTTGATTAGTACTCCTCTGATTGCTTGGATTCATTCCATGAAGAATATTACCAACTACCATTATGCTCAGGGATCGATAGGAGTAAGGGCATTGTTTTCCCAAAGAATAATTCTCGTGACAACTTTCTCCAGCCACCTCCGATTACTTTACCTTGCTATGTCATTAAAGGTGTAGTTGGGAAATATGTCTTTTGTATTGAGTTTCCTCTGAGGCAAACCCTAGAGTTCAAGGGTAGGTTGAATACATCAAGAAAAAGTATATCATCTCAGCCTTTTGACCTTCCCTTAAGAGTTTGCCAATCATATTCTAGATCCTTTTCAATCCCTTCCAGGATTTCAGATTGTGAGGACATCCTAAGTAGCTAGCTTTCAGACCTTATGAGTCAGTTTTTTGAACCTTTGACTTTTCATGATCCCTTCGTGAAGTGGATTGAGTGCTTTCCTCAAAGAGTGAATTGGCATGATTTTATCCCTCCCACCTGCCTCCATGAGTTAGAATTTATGGTTTCCGACGATATAATACATTCTCTAACCCATGCTAACCCATGCTATTTTTGTGCTTAAATTATCACTTTTTTGGTTTATGATGAAGCATAGAGGAAAGTATTCTGAGACATTACTAGGATGGTTTCATTGGTCATTTGACTACACCTAGGATTTTGACGATAGGTAAGTACATGTAAGTAGGCATTTGCATTCATTGTAAATACCATTTGCATTTCATGGTAGAATAGTTTGCTTTCACATTTGTACATATGCTTGCTTTCATTTTGATATATATGATCTGGGGGTGATATCACCACCCCAAATGATTGCTAACAAATTTATGTTGAGATCAAGTAGGTTACAAAGTTATGCCAGAGATGTTGAGGTTGTCATGCACTCTACAGTGAGTACATGTCCCCGAGTTGGAGCTAGATGTTATCCACCTAGTTTAGGGATAACTAAGGAGATTATGTCTCGAGGCCCACAGGTCCTAGACATGGAGTACCGAGAGCCAGATTGACTTGAGCATGGCCCTAGAGGGCCCATATTTTTCTTTCTTCAATGCCTCCAGTTTTTTAGCAACAACAACATCCATCACTTCAGCCTGGTTCTGTAGCAGAAGTGGATCTTTCTCCATGAGGTAATGAGTCTGGGTATCATGGTATGTGTCACTATGATTCTCAAAACTTTTGAATATGTGCATTTAATTCATTTTGTTTCTAATGGGTGCTTGGATCTTATACCTATCCACTTGACCATATCTGGGGGGAATGACGGGATGCCCTAGTAAGCTTGTGCCCATAGGTTTTGAGTTTCCACTGGGATATTCATGAGAAGCCATCATCCACTCCCACCATACTTACCATTTTCCATCTTTCTCCCACTCATCCATCCTGTTACTCAGGTTCGGGCATCGGGTTGGCCAAATATTTAAGGGTTATACCTTACCTTGTGGGAAGAAGGGGGTAAAGGCCCAGAGGGTAAAATTCGTTGACAAACAATAGAATCCAAAAAAGGAAACCTTGATATGCTTCGCCCAAGGATCCCTGAGAAAGCAATAAAAATATTCTCAACAAGAAACAGAGGGACCCATATAAATTAATAAAACAAGACCTAGTTAGAGGATAGGAGTCTCATAACGAGACAACCTATTAGGTCCATGGGAATCTAGCGGTATGACACTACTAGCAGCTAGTCACCACACCATGGTAATGGCTCTTAGTGGCATAGCCAAGAGAAAGAGGGTCTCATCACGATCCAACCTTCTCATTTCTGTGAAATTCTTGTGGGTAACATTGCCACCACTGGTCACCACACCAAGGCAGTGTCCCCTAGCCAGCTTCTTGAAGAAAAAACAATAAGAAAAAGACAAAAGGCATGAATGGGCTTGGAAACATTTGCATCCATGACAGGTGCAACTCACCCTCTATAGAGGCACCCACAAGTAAGCCATACATTTCCCTGCTATCACTGCACCCCTTGCCCAGACATCCCTTATCCACTTCACTCGCTCACATGGCTTAGATTTGATCTCTCCCGGAAACACCCCACATCTAGTGAACATTAGCACAATAGGATGCCCAATCACTTCCTCCAAACTTGTCTTGTAGATTAGTATAATGTCTTTGAGCACTTGTCTGGGTAAAAGGGGTTTTATGCACATATTTAATAAACTTTATGATTAGATTGATTAACATTGCTATTATCCATGTGACTTATGAGCCCGTAGAGGGCATATCTATTGATGTGCATAACCATACCTGATGGACTGGTACACATGGGGAGATGATTAGTTCAAACCTCCATGGGGCTGAAAGCCCATCAGATGGATGTTGAGACCCCAACAAGGGGCAGAGATAGATCAGAGGGTTTGCACCAGAGAAGAGGAGGACATTCCACCAGAGGCAGCTTAGCAGACTTGTACCCAGGGGGGTTGTGCCCTTTCCACCAGGACGTTGGCCTTGGAAGGCCCATGACGTAACCCAGGACACATTATGACATCATCCATCGCTATTGAGGTTTTGGGAGGCAGTTGTGTTCCAAGAGGCACGTGTGGAAGTTTCTGGAGGCCCAAAGAGGCCTAATGTTTTTCTCCAGGAGGCCAACATTGCCCTAAAGGGGCCTAACATCACCTTAAAAGGGCATGTCGTCACCTTTTATGCTTGATTAGGGTTTTAATTATGACATTTAATGTAAAACATTATTTTGATGTATTTTTTTCCATGTCAACCTTTTGTGACCTAAACTAAACTTAAGGCAATTGCTACTGTATAAATAGAGAGCTAAAACTCTCTTTTTCTGATCATATTTCACTCACCACTTGGAGAGGTCTGAAATTTGTGGCCCTCATTAGGGTTTTGGCTGAAATTGTGGCACACTTATTGAAGGAGTCTTATTTTTGGTGATCTTTGGCATTTTTCTTGGTGGAAGGTTTATAACTAGGGTTTGTCTTGATGAATACTTGGTAAATGTAAGTGAATTTATGCAATCCTTCCCTTACTTGAATGGTTATAGTGTTTTACTTGCATTTTTTTAATGAAATTGCTGGAGTAAACCCTAGGAGATAAGCACATGTTGGTGTCCTTACTTTAATTCTGTACTAGATTATGCCAAGGAGCCATTTTTTCTGTTGAAGACATTGCTAGGGCATTGCCATTGCAACACCCTACCATTTTTTCTTCATCCTAGCTGTTTTTACTTTGTCATTGAGCTAAAGAAGGAGGAAAACATGCTAAGGCCTAGGGTTACCTACACCTTAGTAAATCATTTTCCCTAGGGTTGATGGTTGAAGCCTTGGCTTACCAACAATTCACAATCAAATTCCTCTTGTCTTTGGCCCTACTATTATCATATTGTTCCTTCAACTCTTTCCACTACTTTCGATTCCATTTTCCCTATGAATGCACTGGTCTTAGATTTATTGCTTGAGCGTTTTGATCACAACCTCCAAAATCTTTGAGCAACTAATAATACCTTCTAACCCTAGCTTATATTAACCTACTAACCTCATTGATGCTATTATCCATTTGGGTTATAGTTATACTTTGCAACATTCTATCTTATTTACACAATTGAAAGATTGGCTAATGCATAGTAGTCCTTGCTTCTAATGAATGTTTGCATTGTGAAATTGATGATAAATCATTCTTGTTCATTTTGAAGCTTCTTTAAAGCATTTATTGTGAAGTAACGTATTGTGATTATTGCTACTATACATATTTGATCGCTTCATCAATATATTAGTCAATTGATTTATTTGAGAAAGTCTTCGATTATATGAAGTACTAACCATCAAGTGACCTTGCATATATAGTTTCATGTTGCTTTGTTCTGGGAAGGTACATTTTTGGTTGTTATTATTTTTATTGGTTGTTTAATCGGACTTTCTGATTAGTGGTGACTTGTAAGAGGAAAAATTTTATTTGGTCTTAATTCTTTTCCTTCTCAAAACCCTAGGTCACCGGGGATGTCTCCCCAGACCTACCACCCTAAATATAAAGAGATATCCTATTGATGTGACAATGATAGGATAGCCTCCCATTACATCAGTTTGTCTCCATTTACCTTTCCTTTACATCCAAGTACAAACTGCGCGATAACAAATACTATGGGAAGATTGAATATGTGTGGGTGTTGGAATTGATGAACCTTTTTGTTCTAAAAGGTAATGTATATATTTTGTTACTAAATAAAATTGAAAGTGTTGCATAACTACTGAAGGGGTTTTCCAAGGTAGATCATGATGCATGAGAGAGATGGTGAGGGGAACCAACAATGGTTGAGATGACCCCCACAACACTAGTACTTTACTGTATTTAAATTATTCAGACCCAGAACAGTCCTCTGACCTAGAAAAATAAATTACCAGTTAGGCTGGTAGTTGGGAAGTCCTCCTCAAGAGTCAATGAGGAGATGAATAGAGTACCCATCTGAAAACTTCCTAACCTGACCATGAAATGGGGATTTGGACCCATAAAATCTTGCTAAGGAAGGCAAGAAAAGAAGGGAAATTCATGGGAAGAGGAGGAGGAGGCAAGGGGAATGGCTTTGGTGACCATTTTATGAGGAGGGAGAGCATGTACATCTCTCTAGTTCTGAAGAGAACTGAAAAAAAAAAAAAAAAAAATTGGGTAAAGGGATTGTTGGGAGAATTTTTAGTCCAAGATGATAAATGAGATAGTAGAGAATATGAGTGACTAAGGAAGCACTCATTGCAGACCCCCTTGCTTGGTGGAGAGAAAATCGATTTGCCAAGTTCTTTTGGGAGGAGGAAAGTCGCCTTCATCCCCGGATGTTGCTAAACAAAAGGAAGAGTCTCTCTCAGAGCATCATGATCTAGCTAGGGGGTGGCCAATGGTAAATCTATCAAGGAGTTTTTGTGCCTACGGTTGGGTGGAAAAGGGAACCCCTTTCAGCAGTTGCATCACTATCTGGTTTCTAGATAACTATACTTGGTTAGATATCTATAGTGTTTAGATCATAGAAAATTTTATACTATGTTCTAGAATTGTGTAAGCTTAATCTGTGACAAAAGTGACTTGATAAATTTCAACAGAACAAAGAGAATGTCTTAGTTGAAGCTCTTTGGATTTAATTTCCTATCTCTTGACTATCTATGTGCTAAAGTAAGATTATTGGGAGTGGATGTTGTGGTTGACTTTGTTGTACAGTTTAATGCATGCTTGGGAAATGATGACTATACGGTTAAAAATCTCTATAACACATTTGAAAGAAGATAGAGTGATTTTTTCTGAGTAATAGTGATCCATTTTAGTATGTCCTCAAATCCTATGCCATAAAATTTAGGAGATATCATATCTGTGTGGAATTTAGGAAATAATCCCAATTATAGGAAAACATTAAAAGTCNATTGCTACTGTATAAATAGAGAGCTAAAACTCTCTTTTTCTGATCATATTTCACTCACCACTTGGAGAGGTCTGAAATTTGTGGCCCTCATTAGGGTTTTGGCTGAAATTGTGGCACACTTATTGAAGGAGTCTTATTTTTGGTGATCTTTGGCATTTTTCTTGGTGGAAGGTTTATAACTAGGGTTTGTCTTGATGAATACTTGGTAAATGTAAGTGAATTTATGCAATCCTTCCCTTACTTGAATGGTTATAGTGTTTTACTTGCATTTTTTTAATGAAATTGCTGGAGTAAACCCTAGGAGATAAGCACATGTTGGTGTCCTTACTTTAATTCTGTACTAGATTATGCCAAGGAGCCATTTTTTCTGTTGAAGACATTGCTAGGGCATTGCCATTGCAACACCCTACCATTTTTTCTTCATCCTAGCTGTTTTTACTTTGTCATTGAGCTAAAGAAGGAGGAAAACATGCTAAGGCCTAGGGTTACCTACACCTTAGTAAATCATTTTCCCTAGGGTTGATGGTTGAAGCCTTGGCTTACCAACAATTCACAATCAAATTCCTCTTGTCTTTGGCCCTACTATTATCATATTGTTCCTTCAACTCTTTCCACTACTTTCGATTCCATTTTCCCTATGAATGCACTGGTCTTAGATTTATTGCTTGAGCGTTTTGATCACAACCTCCAAAATCTTTGAGCAACTAATAATACCTTCTAACCCTAGCTTATATTAACCTACTAACCTCATTGATGCTATTATCCATTTGGGTTATAGTTATACTTTGCAACATTCTATCTTATTTACACAATTGAAAGATTGGCTAATGCATAGTAGTCCTTGCTTCTAATGAATGTTTGCATTGTGAAATTGATGATAAATCATTCTTGTTCATTTTGAAGCTTCTTTAAAGCATTTATTGTGAAGTAACGTATTGTGATTATTGCTACTATACATATTTGATCGCTTCATCAATATATTAGTCAATTGATTTATTTGAGAAAGTCTTCGATTATATGAAGTACTAACCATCAAGTGACCTTGCATATTAGTTTCATGTTGCTTTGTTCTGGGAAGGTACATTTTTGGTTGTTATTATTTTTATTGGTTGTTTAGTCGGACTTTCTGATTAGTGGTGACTTGTGAGAGGAAAATTTTTATTTGTTCTTAATTCTTTTCCTTCTCAAAACCCTAGGTCACCAGGGATGTCTCCCCAGACCTACCGCCCTAAATATAAAGAAATATCCTATTGATGTGACAATGATAGGATAGCCTCCCGTTACATCAGTTTGTCTCCATTTACCTTTCCTTTACATCCAAGTACAAACTGCGCGATAAAAAATACTATGGGAAGATTGAATATGTGTGGGTGTTGGAATTGATGAACCTTTTTGTTCTAAAAGGCAATGTATATATTTTGTTACTAAATAAAATTGAAAGTGTTGCATAACTACTGAAGGGGTTTTCCAAGGTAGATCATGATGCATGAGAGAGATGGTGAGGGGAACCAACAATAGTTGAGATGACCCCCACCAGACTAGTACTTTACTGTATTTAAATTATTCAGACCCAGAACAGTCCTATGACCTAGAAAAATAAATTACCAGTTAGGCTGGTAGTTGGGAAGTCCTCCTCAAGAGTCAATGAGGAGATGGATAGAGTACCCATCTGAAAACTTCCTGACCTGACCATGAAATGGGGATTTGGACCCATAAAATCTTGCTAAGGAAGGAAAGAAAAGAAGGGAAATTCATTGGCAGAGGAGGAGGAGGCAAGGGGAATGGCTTTGGTGACCATTTTATGAGGAGGGAGAGCATGTACATCTCTCTAGTTCTGAAGAGAACTGAAAAAAAAAATTGTTTTGGGTAAAGGGATTGTTGGGAGAATTTTTAGTCCAAGATGATAAACGAGGTAGTATAGAATATGAGTGACTAAGGAAGCACTCATTGCAGACCCCCTTGCTTGGTGGAGAGAAAATCAATTTGCCAAGTTCTTTTGGGAGGAGGAAAGTCGCCTTCGTCCCCGGATGTTGCTAAACAAAAGGAAGAGTCTCTCTCAGAGCATCATGATCTAGCTAGGGGGTGGCCAATGGTAAATCTATCAAGGATTTTTTGTGCCTACGGTTGGGTGGAAAAGGGAACCCCTTTCAGCAGTTGCATCACTATCTGGTTTCTAGATAACTATACTTGGTTAGATATCTATAGTGTTTAGATCATAGAAAAATTTATACTATGTTCTAGAACAGTGTAAGCTTAATTTGTGACAAAAGTGACTTGATAAATTTCAACAGAACAAAGAGAATATCTTAGCTGAAGCTCTTTGGATTTAATTTCCTATCTCTTGACTATCTGTGTGCTAAAGTAAGATTACTGGGAGTGGATGTTGTGGTTGACTTTGTTGTACAGTTTAATGCATGTTTGGGAAATGATGACTATACGGTTAAAAATCTCTATAACACATTTGAAAGAAGATAGAGTGATTTTTTCTCAGTAATAGTGATCCATTTTAGTATGTCCTCAAATCCTATGCCATAAAATTTAGGAGATATCATATCTGTGTGGAATTTAGGAAATAATCCCAATTATAGGAAAACATTAAAAGTCCTTATAAATAATTATTGAAAAAAAATAATTAGGACATAAACATGAGATTGGTCTAAATGAAATTAAAATACAAAAGTTCTCAAAATTCTATTTGGGGCATAAATAAACATTTATATTTAAGTTTTGTTAAATATCCTAAATTTGGGAAGAATCCCCTTAAATTTTGGAGGATAGTAAATCTTGGTAGAAACACTGAATTTACTGTGGAGGCAAATCTTTGTATTAGGACCATTTTCATAAATTTAGTAAGAGTAGTAAAGAACAGTAATAAAGAAATAAATTTTTAGTCATTTATCCATGAGAAGGGAGAGATTATAATTATATTTTAATTTCCAGGATGGAGAAATTTCTCCTTATTTTTCTGTAAAAGAAAATAATTTTACTTTAAATCGTCAACGTAACAAATAAAACTATGTAAAACTATGTATATATGTTTATATACATATGGTTATTATTATTATTATTTATAGTAATAATATTTTATTATTCTGAAAATGCAGATTAAAGCCCCTGGAGGGTGAAAGACATGAGACCAAAGAGAATAGGGAATAAATTGTGGATAAATGCTTTAATTTATCGTAGTCTTTGGAATTCTAGGAGTTCAGAGCTCTGGGGATCCGGGATGTTTGGGTAATGGGATTCCACGATCCAAAGTCGCCGAATACCCAAACCCTTCCTTTCACTAAGCGAAAGGTTAAATAAATAATAAATACAATTATTTATATTATTGAATTTAATGTGATTGATTAATGAAATTGATTAATATAATATATCTTTAATACTATATATATATAATCCCAAATTACTTCACTATATTTAAACCATATCGTAATTACAAGTGGGCCCCTTTTTGAGACTCTGGGAGAATTGAATGGAAAGGATGTGTGCGAGAGCCGAAGGAGATTGTCCCGAAGAAATTTCTCTCTCTCATGTCAAATATTAATATAATATTGGAGAATTTTAAGACCTGGGCATAATTTTCGAGGAATATAAAATTATATATTATATTATTTTTAA
>JZKD02S1354697.1:147791-158902 GCA_000966675.3 Picea glauca | reverse complement strand
TTTTCCATATATCCAATAGCCACTTGAATACTTCACTAATTAACCCATTTTTCTCATTTTAGGGTTAACCTTCTTATAACCACTTTCCATAGTTAGAAAGTTCTCCATTTACTTTATTATTTAAGTAATCCTCCTTGACTTTGTCACTTGAATTTATTATTTAAATAATCATCTTTGACTTTGTCACTTCAATTTATTATTTAAATAATCCTCTTTGACTTTTTCACTTCACTTTATTATTTAAATAATTTCTTCTTTGCAAGCACTTTGACTTATTTGACATTTTAGGGCTTCATGCCAACATATGAGGGTCCTCCAACTTCGTAAGGCCATAAATCTCAAAGCGTGATGATTATGTGAAATTCCACATACCAACAGAAATGGAATGACATGTAATATCCATATAGAATAGTCTTACCTACAAATATATAAAAACTCATACCATTATACATCAAGAAAACTTGGGTCCATTACCCAACCCTTTGTGCTACCGGAATTCGCTATCAAAATTTCTTCAAGGATTGACATCAATGAAAACCAAAAAAATTAATCAACATATAGGTTTCTTGGACAATGATGAAGTTGGATAAGGCCATTGGTCTAAAAATTCTTAGCAGCTCACAAGAAGCGTCTCATCCCCCATGGAGCCAAATGTTAGCACATAAATTTGTAGTAGAAAATTTGGTCATATTGCGACAATGATGAATCAAGAGATTTGGTAGTGCATATTGAGTGTATCTTCCCTCATTACTATTAGTGCATTTATGAAGATAGTGTCAGTCGATATCATTGTTTTTAGCATCCATCTTTTAAAAGGAAATAATTTAGATTTGGTCTTTAAAGTTGTTTAACTATTTTATCAAATATTTGAATTATACTCCTAGTTCGGACAGGTGTTGCAGAATCTGCTACAAATTGGATGGAAGATGGAAATTGGAGATTATGATGATCCTTTTTTTATGGTGATTAGTTTTTTCAAAATTGAAGTGTTAAGGAAATATTATAATTGCACGTAATGGATGCATCTACAATCTCATAATCCATCACATAAGAATTTTTGTTTTCTTGAATATTTGTTACATCACACAGAAAAAAAAAAAAAATTGTGTAGCACCTCGCACTATGTAATCACCTATCCAGACACATAAAATGCACTACAGAATCACCTATACAAAAATGGAAAATGTGCTACGGAATCTGTAGAGCAGTTTTATAGGAGGGCGCTACAAATTTTTTTGTAGATGTTATTTTTAGAAATTTGATCATAAAACCAAAAATATGAAGTTGGTTTCTTTGAAATTATTTGTGGAGGAAGATGATATCCTTGTTTACTTTCTTATCAAATTTCATCCTGACCCATTTTGGAATTTGATAAAAACAATTAAAGCACCAGTGTGCTACAAAATGTGTTGCGATTTCTTTGTTTTGCATACATGATTGGATATTCACCTCATTGAGAGGTTTCCACCTATCAAGGAGGGTTTGAATGGATTCTCATGGATCAATAATATGTCAAAGGACACCTTCACCTAAGTTTTAGCGCCATTAAATACCTCATGGAGTGAGGTGAAAATAATTTGTTAATGACTTCCAACAATTTCCTGAAAATTAGTAGTTTGTTGGATTTTTGTCTCTTTGACTGTTACCACCTACCTCCAAGGCTTGGAATCCAATTAAATATATGGGATTCGACCTCCTAAGTAAATTTGGATGCTATTTTATATTTAACAGAGGAGGGATCTCTTGGAGAGGGGTTGGATTCATCATCCAAGAGAGGAGAGAGATAGAGGAGCAATTTAGTTGCTCAATTATAAGCATGAAGTCTTGTTGTAATTAGCATTTACCCCATTAGAGATTCATTAGAGTTTCTTATCAGAATATTTTTTCTTTGTTATAATTTTATTTTGTCATATTTGTTGAATGGAATTGCAGGCATTGAAGATCAATTGTTTTTCATGTGCTAGGAGATTCATTAGTTGCAAATGATTTGTAGTAATTGCCTCCTTTCGTGATCTTTTTTCTAGTTATCTTTTAAGTCATTTTTGAAAAGATGATATTTCATTGATGATATTCATAATTTTGTTTGATTTCTTATGCCTCCATCAATCAATTATATCCCATTTGGTCTGGTATGATCTTGAGTGTCTTTGACCTATAGGATGTGTTGAATCCATGCCTAATGGAATGCTTCTGCTGACAGTTTGTTGGCCTCTACCTTTATTGCATTTCCTTTTTGATCCACCCTTTTAAAATTGATTTAATTTTTAGGCTCGAATCATTGATGTAAAATACCTTTTTAGTGATTTTAATGAAACAAAGCCTACTCAGGTTTTGATGTATCAAATCTGATGAAATCTTGTTTAATGGAAGTTAGCTTTCTTTTTTCCATCTTAATATTTCTCACTCTAAAATTTTACTTTCATTGAAGGATTGAGACGATTTTTTTTAGTTGTATGACAATGGATGTTTGATTGTTATATTATTATAGCTTTCTCAGAGTTTTGTTTTCTTGTATTTAAGAAGTTTATGTATATGAATAATTTCTCTTCTTTTTCTACTTGAATAGCCTGAAGCTAGTGGTAGATTCACTTCATTTTCTTACTAAGTGTTCCTCCTATCCACACTAATCCTCAAAAACCTAACCTAAGTCAAAACAATACCTCTTTTGTTGATGCACTTTATCTAGAATTTCATGTGTTTTGACATTGCTGAACTAAGTTCTATCCATTTGACACGAGATTTAAGACTTATCTCGTAGACGTTTTAATGGGTAATGGGCTTATCCTCTAGCAATCTGAGGGAGACTCTCAGTGATAACACCAACAACAACTAAAATTTCTTGATTGTGTGTTTTATATGGAATAACAATATTCATATACTTTCATAGTCATTTACTCTTCAATAGGTTTTCCATGTCTACTTTCCATACTCAACAATTTGATCTATTTATAATTACAAGAACGATCTTGGAAGACATTTTCAATATCCAGACAAAAAAAAAATGTTTTCAAAATACAATATACAAACCACCAACTCAACTTCAATAACTAAAAATATCAGACTTTGTAAGATTTGTAGATAATAGGTGATATTTTGTGGCGCCCCCTCCTTTATGACTACAAAAGTGAAGAATAAAGGGTAATTGTTTTTTCTTTTGCATTAGGAAATTAACATCAACCATATAAATCATAGCAATGGAAAATCAATGACATCATAAGTAAGATCATTACCATCTACTCATAATTGAAATCAATAATGATGCATTCAATGCATCAACAAAAAGGATAGAGATAAATAAACATAAATAGCGTTTTCGCTTAACACATCACAATCATCTTGAAGAAATTTATAACCAATGATCAATCAAATAATGAATATTAAAATGACTGCCTGCCCAACCTACCCTGAAAGGTTAGGCCCTCCAAGAGACATAAGCAATGCTCAAGCCCATGATTCAGTTGATTTTGACCATTTATGGTCTCAAGGCTGGTGATTGTTCTGAGGAACAAGCATGCGTCTAAATCCCACTAATACAATCAATTCCAACATCAACTAGATCAATCAATCAATCCTACTCATCAATTATTCATGGCCCAAGTGTCTTCATTATCCTTATCAATCATACATCAACATTTAATTCAGGCTGCATGTTGTATCCAATTCTAACAAGCATTCATCAACATTAAATATTCACTGTGCACATGAGAGTAAACAAACTCTAGAATGATCACATGTCAACTCAGTTAATGGCGCAAGAGAAAACTAGTTACTAATTTATTCATATATCGACATAATTTCATGACGTCAAGTTAATTAGCAAATGATTCATGATGCAAGAGTGAATCAACATTAAATTCAAAGGTGAAATAAAATGTAAATACTTCATCAATCATACAATGACAAAGGTTTAGGAGAAAGTGTAATCACTTTATTTTTGTGGCGCATAAGCGATCATCTATTTGATTTCAAGGTACACAACAAATTCTATTACAACATACATCACATCATTCAATGGCACAAGAGTGATTGTCAATTTAATTCAAGGCGCATGAGGGTAATCACATTTTTCAACGATGTAAGAGATTATAAATTCCTAATTACCCAATTCAACTGAATAAGTAGCTACATATCCATGAGCCCAACAATTCTCCTTTCATTTTTCCATTTTGAAGTTACTTTTGAATATTGTGCACACATTGGTCTATGATAAAATTTAAGTATATAGACATGTAAATCTAGTTAAGTTTGAGACATATAAATTCTCTCCTTTTTTTGTTATATTTCTTTTTTTCGTGGCACATGTCTAAATTATAATTTAGTAGAGGTATTTATTTCTGCTATAACTCCCTATATCCTTATTCATCTAAATACGGATAATTATAATAAATAAGGGTGGTTTGATTCTATTGTAATTCCTTATCACCTTTAGTTCTATCATCTTAAAAATAAGACTTGTTGACGATTAAAATCATAATGAGGATTCCACCCGCAAAGTATTTCTAAATCCTATTAATTATAAGTTAACAATATATATAATACTACTAGATGGGACCCCCTTGTAGATTGGAGGATCAAATATGGTTCTTATTGATGTTTTTTTTACCGTTGTTCAATATTGCTTACAGGTTTGAGCATTATTGATGATCAATGTTGGTTCTATTCGTGACAAATGGATGATTTGATTTTTGGATAATGCATGATTGTTCTATCATTATAGGCTCTAATGTCATGTTGAAATGGATTATCATATCCATTGTTAGCTTTCCATTTAATCCTTCAATTATTACTTGTGCCACTTGCAAAAGATACATGCTAGTAACCACAAATAAGAGAAATTGAAACGAAATAAGACAATGTGAATAAATGCACAAGAGATGAACTATGTTACTATGTTGTACGATGTTGCACTATGAATTTTGAAGTTTAAATGGATTGTTGTTGGTCCTAGATAATGGGTTAATGTCTATACGATTTATTCAGTTATATGAATATACATGTGATATACGCTATAGTATGGTTGGCAGTGGTTAATGTGACATAGGGTGGTGCTCTTGGAAATTAGTTGATGTTGGTTTCGATGCATGGTTTAATTGAATGAATTAATGGATTAGTGGGCTAGCGTGTACTAAAGAATTGAATGACTGAAGGATGGAGGCGATGTGCATTTACTTCACGTCACTTCATACCCCTTCCACTAGAAGTCACCTTGGTTATTGTTCAATTTTGTTCGTTGTGGCTAAGATTTTATTTTCAAGCAGAGGAAGAACTATTCGACCAAGCTCACATTTTTAAGGTTTTCATGATTACAGGTATGTCTTTTCGCCATCCATGAACCCTCTCTGTTTATGAAATAGATATTTTATTGGTGTTGTATGGGTCAGTGCTTTCCTTAAGTCTGGCAATTGTGCAGATTTGTGATATTTTTCTAGAATGAATGGTTGGTGTGCTTTCATTGCAATAATGTTTGAATTTATAGTTTCATTGATCATTCTGAGCTTAGAATCCATGAATGATCTCTTTTATCCTTATTATTCTTGTTTTAAGGGTTTTCACTTAGTCCAAACTCGTTGGTTGTCTCCATGTTTTCTTATCACCATACCTAGGTGTTCATTGTTATGGGGTTTGATGGGTTTTAAACACTTTGTGTCACTGTGTATCATTCATTTGGGTATGGGTTCATTCATATTACTATTGTTTATGCAAGGGGTTATGATAATTTTTATGCCAAAGGTATTTCTTACAGTTGATTTCTATTTCTCAGCTCAGTTTTATCTCAACATTCTTCAGTTGATTGGGAAAACCACAAGGGTTATACCATGCATGTTCTAAATATTGTTACAGGACCAAAATGAAGCCTTTCTCCTATGTTCATAATCTCTCCTATCACAGGAATTGTCACCCTGTCTACGAATTTATTGGTGGTATACATTGTGTGTGCACCATTGGTCTCGGAGGCTCTCACCTGATGTTGGGGGAGTCGACTCCAGTGTCCCTGTGTTGGACCATAGAAAAAACCCTTGACTTCTCAAGCCTGGTTTTTTATATAAGGAACCATTGTGTCCAATAGGGTATGTTGTTGATTGTTATGAGTTGGTGGTGCATCATTAATAGTGTTCTGTCATTGGCTCGTCTCTGTTGATTATGTCGACAATGGTTTTGGTTAATTGGTTGATTTGGAAGTGGAATTGGATATACATTCGATGTCTTTTACATTGTGATCATTAAATTTTTAACCCAACATTAGTTTTAAATTGATTAAGTCACATCAATTCTTTGTGCGTGATGATATGTGTGGTCTTCCTACAACATGTTAGGTTCAATTAATGATTACTGTGACTGTGTGTTTAAATTGCCAAATGAGAATATTGAAATCACAATATTTTTGGCATGGATATCCATTGTATATGCTTTGGATATTACTTTATCGTACCATTAGACATGGTTATGGGTTTTTAAACAATATGGTTTTGTTGCAATTTGATCGATTTGAGAAATGGGGTCAGACATATTGTCATTGTGTCCCTTTATTAGATTGATATCTCATCATTGTTGATGTTTATATTCAGATTAATTAAGCATGTGTAGTCAGAGAGATGCTATTGTGTTTGTTGAATGGTCTATGTATCTTACATCATCATATAAATTAAAAGGGTGATTTTTGTGCATTTAAATGACAAGTCAAGATAGATTGAGGATTGTGTTTTGACTGTCCACTATGTATGGATGATGGATATCATGAATTATTTTAGAAATGGACATAGATTCTGTGACAATATGATCTCATTACAACTTAATTATTAAATGAACTTGAGGAATGGAATCGAGTGTCATTTTAGTCTCTGTGTTTGATTTGAAGAAATGATTCATGGACATGGGTTGATGTTCTGATGGAATGGATTGGAACAAGTGATTGTGTGTTCATTTAGAAACTATTTTAAATATTAATTGGAACAATTGAGAAGCAAAAAAACTCTTACAGGTTGTTGTGGAAGGCATATGTCTGTTTTGATGACACTGTGTTAATGGTTTAATTGCGAGCAGTGAGAAAATAATACACAAAATTGATTGAGCTATACACAGTGGTTGTTAAATTAAACACAATAATTATTTGGTTTGTGTTGGGCCTTTTGCGTTGATATAGAATGATTATGGAATACTTAATTAATTTTATGAACAGTATCTGCTCTCCTCCCTACCATTATTTTAATTTTCACTAAATACAATCCCCTCACCTTCCCATATCCATTTTTCACTCCTCGTTCTTAGAATTTAATTAGGGATAAGATAATTATGTATTGTAACCGTTTGAAATCATAGTTTATTGGATGGATTACAACATCATGTTCCTTGGTTTACATTACAATTGATTGTGTGTTGTCTGTGAGTAGTAACCATGTTTTTTCCACCCCCTCATTTTATCATTTTTCACTCAATAGAAACCACTCGGGTATCCCAGGACCATTTGTTCATGCCCCTGCTCATTGACAATAGTTAAACAATTTGTATGGATTGGATTGCATGAGTATGATATGTTGCTGAGCCAAAATCTATTTCATATCTTTAAAGAGTTATCATGTATGGTTGTTGAATGGACTATTTGTTAATCCATTATGCATACAAAAATGAGCTCTTCAAATGAGAGTCTGGAAATGGAGACCCACCATGCTCCTATCAATGGGAATGCCACTTCTTCCCCTTCCTCACCTTCAAATGATTTTGATAAATCTGTGTCATTCCACATGCATTGGAGGGACGATTTCTCTCATATGATCAGCGAGATGAGACCTAAAGTCTCCACATAGCTTAAGGAAAATTCAAAAGGATTAAAAGGTGATAAAAACAACAAGGGAAAGATTGCCTCACAGACTGGAAAATACAGATTTTAAGTTTTATTCATTTATTTATTGTTGAGAACAATTGAATTCATATTTTTGGACAACATGCTTTTTGGGTATATTGGTAATATATTTTGGAAATAATTGAAAATATCATTGAGATAAATTGTCAAATATGAATGTTGTTATGGGCGTCACAAGGAGGGATGTTGTTAAATTAATTAGCTATGTTATGATTGTTTAAATCTAAAGGGAGTCACAAGGTGTCCCACCTACTAGTTATTGTTTATTTAAAACCCTTATTATAATTTATTACTTTTCCCCCCTTAACTAAAAATTGGTCTAGTTATTAGTTAACTTAACTAAGTCGTAGTTCAACTACTTCAACTAATTCCAAATTGCTTAAAGGAAAAATGAAAGGGAGGAACAAGAGGAGGATAGAAACAGAAGCATACTAAGGTTTTCTCTTTGAGTTTATGTTAAGATAGTTTAGTTTTTATTCATTCCTTAATTGATCATAAGCCTAATTATTTTTTATGATAGCAGGGTCTTATTGTAGACAACAAGATTTATGGTTGAATTACATCATTCATAAACTTGTTTTTCAGAGGTGTTGATCTATCTTTGATAGTCTATGTAGACTTGTCTATTTGTGAATTAGTTTTCATGACTCTCAAAGGCTATTGTGCAGAGTCGAGTGGCCATCAATCTTTTGCAAGTTGATCCAACTTTTAGAGTTCAATTTTTTGGTTTTCTCAGACGTCCTTCTGTATGTTTCATCAGGAACGTCTAAGTTTGACTTCGGTCCAAAACTTCTTCATGAAATTTTGTAAAAAGAATGACTCTTTGATGAATTGGAATGAAATAAAGCATTTATTTGTGTCTCATATGTCTTGATTATCATCTTGGTGTCTTTACTTCTATCTCTACATTTATTTCAAAAATTGTTATATTCATAAAACCATATAAATAATGAATTTTCCAACAAGCTTTTATTTATAAAAAGAGTATCCTAAGAACTTGTAATCAATACTTGTGAGTTAGGATATTATTTTTTGTGGCTATAAACATAGGGTGACATTCCCGTCTATTTTTCTTTATCCAAGAAGAATCTGAAAATGCTTGAGTAAGTTCATTTCATATCTTTTTCTCAAGAATAATCTCTAAGGTATTCTTCCCAAACAAGTCTATAGGAAAATTGATCACTAACAAAAATAACAATTATTCATGCAAGCGTAATCTACCTTTATGAATTCTTTGTCAAAGTCTAAGCCTGCTTAGAAGGAAACCTTCTAATTTCACATAAGTCATTATCAAGGTTTTAAGGAAAAAAATTTAAAACAAAAACTCTGGTAACATCCATTACAAAATTAGCAACCCAAAATCAATTAAATGCAGAGGTAATCCATTGAGGAAAACTGCATTCCAGTTTAAACTGAAACGCAAAGGTAATTTCCTTAAGAAAAAGGCAGGTTATGCTTGGGTAAGATTGCAAAGAGATATCACCAAACCCGGGAAGAATATCTCTATAAGGACTCACATAATTGCAGGGAAATAGGCAAGTGTTAATACACCCATAATCACAGATCAAGTCGATGCAATAATTTGTTGGGAATGTGAAGCAAATATCACAGAGATTATTGTATATTACCTTATCAAAGAGGAGGCCACAGATATTAGAATCTCCATCAAAAACACAGGGAATAAAAGGGTATTAATCACAAGGAATTTATAGAGAAGAATGGGGTTCATGCAAAGTGTTCCCCTCCCAAACACACAGTCACTGTCACAAGCCAAAAACTCAGAGAAAAAGGGGTGAAATCACCTGCCCAAATACAGATAAACACCAATTAATTCCCCTTCCAAGATGCAGAGTACCACCGGTGAATTCACCTGATATAAAAACTCAAAGAAAAACAAAGACAATTAGAAGTAGCAAATTCTCCCAACGAATTAGGAAAAAATACTCTAGAAAGTGACCCCACTACAAAAAAAAACCGCAATGATACATAGGTAGAATTCACATAGGTTCCTCAACAAGTAATCTAAAACCTGCATACTAAAAGAATGCAAATATATTTTTGTAGAGAATCACGTGGGTTCCTCACAGGAAAGTTTTTTTTTTTTGTACTTGGCAAAGGTATCATGAATGCATGGGATTTATTTACGCCGAGGTAAATAGAAACTTTGTTGTGTAAAGGAAAAAATCGATGGGATAATCATCCCAATAATAATAAAGTAGAAACATTAGTGATGAAGATGAGTGAGAGACCAACAATTCGATGAGTGGTTTCATAAAATCGTTGGGTGAATTCCACCACCGCTGGATAAGGTTTCGGTGCAAAAACACAGAGAAGTGTACAGGGAAGTGGGTGCTTAAAGAAAAAAAAAAACATTAAGTAAATGATTTAAAAAATCATTGGGTGAAGGAAAAACAATAAGGGAGAGGTTACATGAGGAATCCAACTATGGAAGTTTACACTCCAAAAAAAATTACAAGAAGAGAGCCTATGATTGGGGAAAAGGAATAGCAAGGTAAGATGTTCTAAGTTAGAATTTATTCTTGATAACTCCTTCTATGGTACTCAATGGTTAGGGAAGAAAATTCATGATGGAGGTTTATCATATCTACGACATTCTATAACATTATTCATACAATCATTACTATTATGATTTAAGTGACAAGGAGAAAGCATTCAATAACAAGGTCTTTATACATAACTGACGAATAAGAAAACCATAAATAAACAAACCAATATTATTAAAATTAAAAATGCATTGAGAATGAATTCGATAAGAGCATTTTTATACATATGCAACGAATAATAAAACCATACATAAATATAAAAATCTTTTACAAATCAAATTTCAATGAGAATCACGTAACCAATGAATATGGGCTTGCCGATGTTCTTCGTCAAATCATGATCCTTTCGTCCTCCTTCTTTCTAACTGTAGATACTTCATTGGTACCTCCCAACCAACACTAGGGGTACTCTTCTCCCCCCTTAACCACTCGAGCTACAAAGTGGCCATGCACACATACACTACCAGATATCTTCTAGCTCCAAGCTCGCCTTACAAGGTAGAGCTACCGCTCTCTCTCTCAAGTTGGGTATCCCAACTCTCACAGGTAAAACCAGTCAGAATTTATGTAGCAAAAGCTTACTCATACAACTCATGATACCTTCCTTCTCTCAGCAATTTATTTTATAGAAATTTTCTTGGTGACCAATTTCCATTTCCACATTAAATTCATTTTTTTAAATTTAATTA
>JZKD02S1354697.1:135457-147750 GCA_000966675.3 Picea glauca | reverse complement strand
TTTTTTCGTGACATATGGGACTATCCTGTGGCTGAGAAACCGTGACTCAGGGGCACCAAGCCATCAAAATAACCTGAGTATCACACCCGACCTGATCCACACCAACCCTTAAAATGGTTGGAGTTTTTGTCCCCGCGGGTTTCGAACTGATGACTTTAACATCACGAAGTGCCTTAACAACACACTCCATCACCGACTATCCTATACCTCAGGGACTTTTCCCCATACACTTGTCACTTGTTCCCTTAATTTCACTAATAAATACATAATTTAATTAAATTAATAGTCAATTTCACTCAATCATCCTTAAAGTGCTCCTAAAATCACTCATAGTTGTCCCTTTATTTCCCTTTTAATGACTGATGCATTTCTAAAATTGAGTTTTGTTTAAATTAGGAAATTTCTTTAATTAGACTACACTAGATACCTTTCTCAAAGAATAAATCAATAACATGTGATCTCAAGAGCAGGATGTTACATACACCCCCTCTTGTCTTAAACTTCGTCCTGAAGTTTCATAGTTATAAATGTAGTAAATAAAGCATATGACAATTTCTAAATCTATAACTATCAAACAAAAGTGGAAATTGATGGCGCATATCATATGTTTCCTCCCAGGTAGCCAAGTGTGGACTATAACTTCCCCACTGGACCTTGACCTGATCGATTGTTTGACGTCGTAGTTGTCGAATGTGATGGTCTAGAATGCAGATTGTCTCTTCCATGAGGACACCCTCATCCAACACCTACAAAGAACTCATGTCAATCACATGCGTAGGATCACTAACATAATGTCTCAAAATGGATACATGAAAAACATCGTGCATACGCCTCAAAGAATCAGCAAAGGCTAGTCGATAGGCCACGAGACATTTCCTTTCCACAACTTTGAAAGGTCCCACAAACCTATGATAGAGTTTAGAACCCTTTCCAAACATAATTGAACTCTTGTGTAGTTTCACCCGCAAGAATACTCGATCAAAAACTTCATAACTACGGTCAACACGATGCACATTGACATAACTCTTCTACTAATCTTGCAATTCTTTTATCCTTTGTCTTATCATTTTCATTTGTTCTTCCATTTCTTGGATCGCTTTTGGTCCTACTAGCACCCTATCCTTAATTTGATCTAAGATCAAAGGTGTTCGACATGGTCACCCGTAAAGAAACTCAAAGGGTTCCATCTTAATGGTGCTTTGATAGTTGTTCTTGTACGAAAAATCTACTAGTGGCAAAAACTCTTCTCGCCTCTTTTTTTGGTCCATCATGTACATACGCAACTTATATTCCAAGATTTGATTTGTTATTTCTATCTTCTCATCTGTCTTTTGGTGATACGTGGTACTAAAGTTAAGTTGGGTTCACAAGGCCTCTTGGAAACTAGTCCAAAATCGTCCTATAAACATCGATCCTCGATCATATATTATCCTCTTAGGAACACCATGCAATATTAGAATCTCACTGATAAAATCTATAGCTATGTATGGCGCTTGATATGTCAAACACACAAGGATAAAATGTGCACTCTTCATCAGAGTTTCAACTACCACAGAAACTAAGTCGTGCCTCCTTGACGTCAGTGGGAATCCCACAATCAACTCCATTGAAATGACCTCTGATTTTGATTCTAGAATACTGTGGGCCTGTAGTAATCCTATAGGATGTCTATATTCATCCTTCCCTTGCTGACATTCTAGACATCTTGCCACATAGTTGACTATGTCCACCTTCATTCCTTTCTAGAAGAATAAGGGATTAATGTCTTCCCTCATCTTCGTGACTCCCGGATGAGCCATGTGCACTACTACATGAGATTTCTTTAAGATAAAACTTCTCAATTTGTCGTTAGGAGGTACATAAATCCGGTTATTATAACTCATCAATCCATCGGTTTCTAAATTATATCCTTCAAACCTAGGCACCAACATGGTGTCTCGTCCGATATTTTCCTTAACCTCTTTATGCCAGTCATCATCGCATTATATAGCTAGAATATTTTCTCGAATATTTTTCTAAAGACATATCACTAAAAATATGTTTGGTATATGTTTGAACGGGTCTACCACAATGTTCACTATTCATTTTATGTAGGTAATCTCAAAAAAGTACTCTCTAAGTAGTTATGACCAACGCCTTTTTCATGTGTTCAAGTCCCTTTGCGTAAAAATGTGTTTCAAACCACAGTGGTATGTTTTCAGTTCAAATTTCCATCCAATCAAGTAGTGTCACCAAACTCTCAAGGCATACGCAATGGCCAACATCTCCAATTCATGCATCACGTAGTTCTCCTCATGCTTTCTTAATTTCCTAGAGATGTAAGTGATCACTTGACCATCCTGCGTCAAGACTCTACCTAAGCCCTCCTTGGATGCATTTTTGCATACCAAGAAGTCCTTGTCCATGTCGGGGATTTTTAGAATCGACGTTGTCCTCAACATCTCCTTGAGACTTTGAAGTTCTTCCGCGCATTTCTGTGTCCATTCAAACTTCTTATTTTTCTTCTGCATTTCTGTAATCATATTTTCTACCTTTGAAAAACCTTTGAAGAACCATTGATAATATCCTACTAAACCCATGAAGATACATACTTCTGCTACATTCATTGGTGCAGGACATTCCATAATATCCTCCACCTTTGTTGGATCCACAACGATTCCTTCGTCGGAGATAACATGCCCTAAATAATGAATCCTTGATTGATAAAAAAACATTTTGACAATTTCCAATATAATTTGTTCTCTCGTAAACATATTAGTATCAAGCACAAATTTTTGTCATGTTATTCCATCGTCTGAGAATATATCAATATTTCATCCATGAATACTTGAAAAAACTTGTCCAAGTATTCGCGGAACACCCCATTCATGAAGCTTATGAATACCCCTAGGGAATTTGTAAGTCCAAATGGTAAAATGTTAAACACTTAATGCTTGAACCTCATATTGAATGTTGTCTTAGGAATGTATTCCTCTTTGATCTGTAAATGATATATTGATCTCAAGTCCATATTTGAAAACACCGTTGTGCCATTAATTTGGTAGAAAAAAATGTCCATTATTGGCAACAAATACTGGTTCTTGATTTTTTCCTTTTTCAATTGACAATATTCAATGTAGAGACTCCATGAATCATCCTTATTCTGTATGAAAATAACAGGAAAACCCAAAGGTGACACACTTGGATGTATAAGTCCTAGGTCCAAAAACTCCTTTAGTTTCATTTTCAACTCTTGTAACTCAGGCGTTGACATCTGATAAGGCGTTCTTGCTATCGGTTCGATTTGAGGTTTTAAGTCGATGGTAAATTCCATCTCTCTTTTGGGTGGAAAACCTAGTAAATCTTTTGGGAACACGTCCGCAAACACTCGTACTAACATAAAGTTTTCTAATACTTATTACACAACCTTCTTGTTTAGAACTAAGATTGCATATAGCTTTCATCACTTGGGAATGCTCTTTTGTAGTTGTAGGGAAGAAATGAACCTTAGGGAAACTCCCTGGTTTCTTCCTACAATCACTTGTCTCTATCCCTCATCATCGGTTAAACTCAACCATTTCTTCTTATAGTTGGGTATCGCATCATGTGATTCCAACTCATCCATACCGATCAGGACATCATAAGATCCTAATATCATGACGTACATGTTTTTCTTCATTAGAAACCCTTCGTGGTTGTGGATACAGCCCATAACGTTTCCTCCAACCTTCTTCTTGGCTCCCAAATATGTTTCCATGCAAGTAAACTCATTATGTTCAACTTCCTTTACCTTAATTCTTTTTAGCATTGCACCATAAATAAATCTCTCTATAGCACCTAGATCTATCAAAATACTAAAGGTTTGGTTAGTGATGGTACCTGATGTCTCGAGAAAAGTAGAAGGGTGCTCATGCTGGCGGTTATTCACCACTGCATGAATCCAGTAGACCTTACCCAAATATCCTACTATAGTGGGTTCGGATGGCCCGACTGCTCTAGCCCTCTCAAGTGGACTATCACCATGGTAATTTGGCTCTCCACATGACCAAAAACTGGTCTTTGATCCAGTACTCTTGGTCCTTGAAGTAGAAGTTGTTGGCCCACCTGCCTGAAACCTTGGTCTATTCTACTAAACATGCCTAAACTGATTTTTTTATGGATGACATTGTTGTTGGTGTTGTGGTCCTCTTTAGGGAGTTCGTTGTTGAGGCATCGGCCATTGTGGTGTCATGAATGTGGAACCTGTTGGAGTACCTCGCTACATTTATGGATTTCTAACTTGTTTCTGATGTTGTTGCCCACCAGATGTCTCCTGTCCCATTGGTCTCGCAAGAGTCCTTTTTTTTATGCCCGCTTATAAGCTCATCCTTAGCTATGAGGGCCTTCTGGATTGCATCATGCAACGTATGAGGCATTGAGATCCTCACTTTCACATGGATGTTGATGTTAAGGCTGAACACAAAATTTTTGACCTTAAGCATCTTGGTGTTCAGATGTGGAGCATACCTAAGTAGCTCCATGAATCGAGCCTCATACTCAAGCATTGTATGACTTCCCTATCACAATTCGTCGAACTCATTGAGTTGTCTTTCAATGAATTCCTTTCAAAAATACCTCTCTCGAAACCGCTCCTCAAATAGTTCCCATGACACGTCTTCAACAACCATGTTCATTAATGGTAGGAGCATCTTCAACCATAGAAGAGTGATCCCCTTCAATCGAAACAGTGGCATGTTGACTTTCATGTTTGAGGTGTAGACATAAAGTGAGAAGCACATCACCATGTTCTCCAATAATGTCTCGGTGGTTGCACTGTCTATGGCACCCAAGAACTCAGGAATATTGACCTTCTTGAGTTCTCTGTGAATGCTACTAGTACCAGCTAGGGCGCGATGTGGACCCTCATGGGGTACAAGTACCCTGGCCTCATCTCTATCTAGATGGTTAATCAATGCCTCAGACATCCTCTGAAAGGACCTCATCAATCCAACCACATCCCCCACAACAACCTACTCATGTCAAATGACTTGTTCATCTCCTTGGGGGTTACTCCCCTCTAGTGTGGATTCTACTAGAGGCATCACGCCTTCTCCCCTAGCACAACATCGTCTGCCTCCATGACCTCCTCTAACCATGATTTGTTTTTTTACATAAACTAAAAGGATTTTTTTAAATATAAAGGGCACGACCGTAGTCGTTGTTTACAAAAAGCGGGTGTTGGTTCAAGTACCCAAATACTAGTATTTATGATAGATTACTACAAGGACATTTCCAAAATGACTGCTGCTAATATATAGAAAAACAAAAGTATTATAGCTACTACTTACAATCCGATATTACTAAACATAGCCATAATTACAAATTTTTGGGACTCTCGACCATTCTTACTGCTTCTTGTCCTCTAGAATTTGAGCTTCTTCCGGAGGCATGTTCAGGGAGACAATCAGGTTTGGTAGGACCAGGACGACTCTACTCCTGCACTCCTTTCTTTGGATTTGATCTGCAGAATCCTGGGCTCTGGTTCCATGAAATTCTTCTAGTCTTTCAGTTTCTCTTCTTAAGAAATCAACCTCATCTTAGAGCCATTTAATCAGGGCTCGGTGTTGAGACAGAGTTCCCATCATGAATCTTAGGTTGGCACTATGTGAATCAAATATCACGGCCAGATGTTGGGTGGTGATGAAATTTTCATCCACCATCTCCTCCTCTCGATTATCCTGTCCTTGGCGCTGATCAATTCTGAAGGTTCCACTGGTTGGCATGAATTTTCTGGGATTTTTTATGTGGTTTGCGCCCGTGCTTCAAATTTTGATGCCTGGGTAAAAGTCTTGCATGTGTGACTGAGCTCTAGGTGTTCTTTGAGAGGCCTCTTCTCTTTGAACTGGATTGTTGCTCAGAGAACCCAATTCCAATTGGATCCTATTCCAATATCCCTTCTTAGTTCCTTCTTGATTGTGTTTCCTTTTATTCCCTTTGGAAATACAATGCTATGGTCATGCTCTTGAGCCGTAGCCTTTACCTCGTATGTTTCTGCACTACAATTGCTATCTTAAAATTGGCTGGAAATTCCAGTGCTCTTCCTTTCACCTGTAATTCTTTTTAATTCACTAAACTTCTTGTGGATGTATAAGAAATGAATATGACTATGTACTCCCTATAATCCCCATATGGCATCCATCCATGAATGTGATAAATGACACGCATGAGATGAGGTGGATTGCTTTACCATCTTCTGCATTCTTTGGAGCCTTACCTCAATATTTTCCCATTTCGTTATCTTGTGCTCCATTAAGGGAAGGGTAACGGGAAAGGTGATGGAGCATGGTGGGAGTGACCTCATATGCAAGATCCCATGGGGGGTGAACCTCTTGCTACACTGAATATCCAAATTCGTCAGTTGCAATGTACTTCTTCTCACATTTCTAGATTTGGCTAAGTACATTGATCCCCTAGGCATGTTGTGAATTCATCTTGAAAATTTGTTGCACTGGAGAGCCACGTGTTGCACCACGTATTGCACTGGAGAACCACGATTACCTGCAGGGACACAATTCAATTTAATTAGCGATAAATTATTAACAAAGTGTTTAATACAGTGGAAGGCGTAATAATCCCAAGTCATGGGGTTGAACCTCACTTTGATACCATATGTAACGCCCCCTCTATTATGACTAGTAAAGAGAAGCATAAAAGGTAATCTTTTTTTATTTTTCATTAGGAAATTAACGTCAAGAATATAAATCATACAAATGCATTCAACGCATCAACAAAAAGGATAACAACACATAAAAATAAATAGCCTCTTAGCACATCACAATCATCTTGAAACAATTTGTAATAAATGATCAATCAGATAATGAATATTAAAATGACTACCTTCCCAACCTAACCTGCAAGGTTACGCCCTCCAGGACACATAAGCAACGCTCAAGCTGAGGATCCAATTGATTTTGACCATTTAAGGTCTCAAGGATGGCAACTTTTCTTAGTAACAAGGAGGTGACTAAATCCCACTAATACAATCAAGTCCAAAATCAAATAGATCAATAAATCAATCCTAAGAATCAATTAATCATGGCGCAATGGTCTTCATCATCCTTATCAATCATACATCAACATTTCATTCAGGGTGCATGTGATATCCAATTTTAACAATCATTTATCAACATTAAATATTTGTTCTGCGCGAGAATAAACACACTCTATTATGATCACATGTCAACTTAATTAATGGAACAAGAGAAAACATGTTTCTAAATCAGTCATATATCGACATAATTTCATGACGCAAGGTTAATTAGAAATTGATTCATGATGCAAGAGTGAATCAACATTAAATTCAAAGGTGCAAGAAAATGTAAATACTTCATCAATCATACAATGAAAAAGGTTGAGGCACAAGTGTAGCCACTTTATTTTTGTGGCACATAAGAGATCGTCTATTTTCTTTCAAGGTACGCAAGAAATTATATTACAACATGCATCACATAATTCAACGGTGCAAGATTAATTATCAATTTAATTCAAGGCACACAAGTGTAATCACATTAATTTCAATGGTGCAAGAGATTATAAATTCTTAATTAACCAATTCGACCGAATAAGTAGCTACATATCCATGAGTCCAACCATTCTCCTTTCATTTTTTCATTTTGAAGATACTTTTAATTATTGCGCACACATTGATATATCATAAAATTTAAGTAGATAAACTTGTAAATCTATTTAAGTTCGAGACATATAGATTCTCTCATTTTCTTGTTCTATTTATTTTTGCCATGGCACATGTCTAAATTATAATTTAGTGGAGGCATTTATTTCTGCTATAACTCCTTATCGCCTTATTCATTTAAATAAGAAAAATTATAATAAATAAGGGAGGTTTAATTCTACTGTAACTCCTTATCACCTTTAGTTCTAGCATCTTAAAAAAGGACTCTCTAAGGTATTTTTCCCAAATGAGTCTACAGGAAAATTGATCACTAAAAAAAATAACAATTAGTCATGCAAGCGTGATCTACCTTTATAAACTATTTGTCAATGTCTAAGCCTTGTTATAAGGAATCTTGTTAATATAACATAAGTCATTATCAAGGTTATAAGGACAGAATTTTAAAAGGAAAACTTTGGTAACATCCATTACGGAATTAACAACCCAAAATCAATTAAATACAGAGGTAATCCATCGAGGGAAAATACATTCCAGTTTTAACTTAAACGCAAGGGTGATTTCTTTTAGAAAAAAGTGGGGTATGCCTGGGTAATCCCTCTATAAGGACTCAGAGAATCGCAGGGAAATAGGAAAGTGTTAGTACACCCATAATTGCAGAAAAAGTGGACGCCAAAATTCATTAGGCATGTGAAGTAAATATCGCAGAGGCTACTTTATATTAGTTTAGGAAGGAGGAGGTCAAAGAGCTTAGACTCTCCACCAAAAATGCAAGGAATAAATGTGTATTAATCAAAATGAATTTTCTAAGAAAAAGGGGGTGAACTCAGAGTGTTCCCCTCCCATATGCACAGTCACTGTCACATGCCAAAAATGCAGAGAAAAAGGGGCAAAATAACCTTCCCAAATGTATAAAACCACTAATGAATTCCCCGACTGACAGAAAAACCAACACGGTTCGAAGCAGCAAATGCTCACGACGAATTGCGAAAACTTACTCTGGAAGGTGATCCCACTGCAAAAAAATACGCAATGATACATAAGTAGAATTCGTGTGAGTTCCTCCACAAGCAATCTAACACCTGCATACTAAAATAATGCAGCGATAGTTTGGTACAGAATCACGTGGGTTCCTCACATGCAGATTTATTTTTTTCTTGGTAGAGGTATCATGAACGTAAGGGTTTTATTTACACTGAGGTAAATAGAAACTGTGCTGAGTAAAGGAAACAATCTCTAGGATAATCATCCCAAGCATAAGAAAACACAAAATTCCATGATGAAGATGAGCGAGAACCCAACAATTCGCTGAGTGGTTTCATAAAATCGTTGGGTGAATTCCACCACAGCTGGGCAAGGTTTCAGTGCAAAAACATTGAGAAGTAAGTGTACAAGGAAGTGGGTGAGCAAATAAAAAGAAAATCTTGATTAAATGATTTAAACAATCACTAGGTGAAGGAAAAACAATAAGGCATAGGTTACATGAGGAATCCAACTTTGGCAGTTTACACTCCAAGAAAACTCGCCAAGTAGAGAGTCTACCATTGGGTAAAAGGAATAGCAATGTAAGATGTTCTAAGTTAGAATTTATTCTTGATAACTCCTATGGTACTCAACGGTCAGGGAAGCAAATTCACTACGAAGTTTTATCATATCATCGACATTCTAGAACATTACTCATACAACCATTCCTAATACTATTTCAGTGACAAGGAGAAAGCATTTGGTAACAAGGTATTTATACATAAGCGGTGAATAAGAAAACCATACATAAACAACCCAATATTATTACAATTCAATATGCATGGAGAATGCATTCGATAATAATGTTTTTATACATATGCGACAAATAAGAAAACCATTCATAAATAACTAAATCTTTTACAAATCAAATTTCTATGAGAATACCGTAACCGATGAATCTAGTCTTCGCGATGTTCTTCATCAACTCACTATCGTTCCATCCTCCCACTTTCTAACATTATATACTTCACTAGTACCTCCCAGCCAATGCTAGCGGTACTCTTCTTCCCCCTTAGCCCCCCAATCCGCAAAGGGGCTACGTACACACACACACACACTACGAGAGATCCTCTAGCTCCCATCTCACCTCACAAGGTAGAGCTACCACTCTCTCTTATGTTGGGTATCCCAACTCTCACAGGTAACTCCATTCAAGATTTCTTCAACATAACCTCACTCACACCAGTCATCATCCATTCCTCCTCTTAGCCATTTCTTTTATATAATTTTTCTTGGTGACCACTTCCCATTTCGAGATTAAATTTGTTTTTAAAAATTTAATTAAAAATTATTTCCCCCATACGCTTGTCACTTTTTCTCTTAGTTTCACTAATAAATCCACAATTTAATAAAATTAATTGTCAATTTCCCTCACCCATCCTTAAAGTTCTCCTAAAATCACTCCAAGTTGTCCCTTTATTCACTTTATTTCCCTTTTAATGACTGACTTCTTTCTAAAACTCTGTTGTCCTTACACATATTTATGCTTTATTCCATTCTCAATTAAATTCTAGTTTACTATTTACTTGTACAAATGTATTAGTCACTCTTTAGGGTTTATTTTTATTTTCGTTGATTCTTATTTTTATTTATTTCATGCCCTCATCATTTAATTTAAAATTTTAGTTATTTTAGTCTTGCCACTCACATAGACTTAATCTTAGTTAAATATTTAATTGCAAAATCCTAGACCCTTATGGATTAATCTTAATAAATTCACTCTTTAGTTAATTAATTAAGAAATTAATTAATTCGGCACATGCTCAAGGTTTTAAGGTTTAACATTTGGTCAAGTTTTCTAAGCCACCTAGATTCATTGACTCATTTTTTTATACCGCGACTTGCCCTTCAATATGCACTTTATTTTCCAAGGGTGCCACCTTCCTTTGATTAAAATTGTAATTATGCAGCGTTCCCTTCAAGATGCACTATGTGATCCAAGGGCGCCACTCACCTTTGGCTAGTTTTGGTAGTTTTCCAACCCTTGGATTCAATACTCCATTCAGACGACCTTATGAGAGACTAAGGGACTCTAAGAAATAAGGACCATGCCTTATTGTGTTCCATTTAGAATCTTTGTTACAGACTATCTCAGTCTTCCCTCACGACATCGTGGATCTCTTGAGCTAGGTTATGGTTCACATACAATTTGAGCCATAACGGAAGTGATAGTAGACTGTGGCAAGGCTCCTGCCACACCTCTCCCTTAATATCTGGTTGATGTGCATGGGAACTTTACTCCTTATGTCAGTATTATTAGCAATAATTTTTCAGCCTACATCCATCAACAAAACACTATCAATGATCCGTAAACAACATCATAATATACCCGATGATATGTCACATATGCATAAATAAAAATAACCAAACCAATACAGTCCACTCACTGAATCGATTCAGAGTCCAAGGAGGTCCATTGATGCCATCGACATCCTCAATCTGTCAATTGTCCTACATACTCAGGGGAAACTCGTTAATATCATATGTGAATACGTAGAAATCCAATAACATAACATTGTAATCCATCAACATCGTCATAAGAATCCATAAGCGAACAAACATCCATATATTGAAAGTAGATCACTCACACACAAGTGTCCTCAAAGAATAATTCAATAACATGTTCTCACAAAAGAGGGTTGTTACAAGCTTCAATTCATTAGCTTTAATACCATATTGGGGATTGGGTGTAACCTGATATGAAACAAGCAAACAACATTGTAGATAATATAAGAGGAAATTATAGTTCGAAGACAAAACTTGTTGTCTAAACACACCCTTACAACACTTAAGAACAACAAATTGTGATCAAAACATGAAAATGCATACTGTACATCTTGTACACAACAACGATATTGCCAATTACTTGATGATAATGACCCATAGGGTATGTTATTTATAGCTTCAAGATCTAACAAAAATCCTCGAAATGAGAAGGATCCTATCCACATATAACCATTGGATGTTAGAGTTGACTTTGTCAAATCCATGTTGTCTAGTTGACTTGACAAGGATGCTTACCTGGCCATTCATTCATTCAAATCATAGGAAATTTCTCAGTTGGTCAATCCACTAACCAACTTTCTGATTGATGGTCGAATATCTGACCCAAAAACTTGTTGACTACTCGACTTGTTGATGTAGATATCTTCTTTATCACTCGATCGATTGTTTGTATATGTAGGCCGACTTTCTGACCAACTAATTATCAGAGAAGTGTTATGAACCATAAGAACTTAATCTTCCAACAATGAGGATGCAGGGGTTTAGGTGACCTTGGTTCATCCTTGGATGTACCTATGGAAGTAGAATATCAATATTCATAATCATGCTAAGATAAGGAACCTAACTTAGATGTGAAGGTCTAAAGGGTGGAGGGTTGCATGGGGCTTAAGCCCTCAAATTATTCGAGCTAAGATGATGCGTGATTTAAAAGCGTATTCTTCGATATCAACACTCACCTTGTCTACAATGGTCTCATTAACTAGTGGTGTGAAAGATTCATGTTTTTTTAATTCCACATAAGTAAAAATTCATGTAATACAATGCATAAAGGTGGTTTCCAGTGTTGTAGGTCACATTACTACTAGTACATAGAAACTAAAAGAAAATATTATTGACG
>JZKD02S1354697.1:112010-124032 GCA_000966675.3 Picea glauca | reverse complement strand
AAAAATGATAACTACAGTTGCTAGGCAATTGTATTCTTCACTCCAAGATGACTTCGTTGAGAATGGAACTTCTTCTCAGTGAAGGTCTTGGTGAAGATGTCTGTCGTCGGTTTTTTTGAATGACAGAACTGTAAGTCAATTATCCCCTCATGTACTAAGTACCATATGTATTGCATGTGGATCTTGATGTGATTCATCCACTTCCTCTATACTGGATATGTGCAGAACTTCAGAGTACTCTAGTTTTCACACCAAATGATGATCAACTGATGAAACTGAATGCCCAACTTAGTGAGAAAATGTGGTAGCCACATAGCCTGAATGGTTATGTTAACTACCCCTCTGTACTCTGCCTCATATGAATATATAGCAATGACAAATTTCTTCTTTCTTGACCAACAGATCGACCTAGAACTAATACTAAGTGAGTAACCAGATGTGGACTTGTGATCAGTGTTATCACCAACACAGTTAGAATCCATAAACCTGATGAGATCTAATGTAGAGTCTGTTTCATAATGAATCCAAAAGGTGATGGTGCCCTAAATGTATTGAATGATACACTTTGCATATTTCCAATGTAGCTCATGTGGCTCTTGCATGAACCTTGAAACTGCACCAACTTCATATGAGAGGTTTGGTCTGGAGTGTGTGAGATATAACAAGCTCCCCACTAATTTCATGTATAGTGTGCTATCAACCAATGGAGTCTCCCTATCATCCTCAAGTTTGACCCGTGGAGTCTCCCTACCATCCTCAAGTTTGACCCCTGATAAAGGATTTGGAGCAGACTTACAGTGTTTCATGTGAAATCTCTCAAGGAGATCTCATGCATACTTGGCCTGATATAGTTTGATGTCTGATACATTCTAACTGATCTCGATTCCAAGGAATAAGTGTAGCGGACCCATGCTAGTCATCAAAATCCTATCATGTAGAATCCTCTTGACTGCAACAATTGCTGAAGTCGAGCACCCAGTGATCAACAAATCATCGACATACAAAACTAAAAGTAGAAGTGAATCATCCATCCTGAGCATATAGAAATTTAGGTCTGATTTACAATGTACAAAGTTCTATGACAACATGTAGAAATCCATCTTGGAATACCATGCCCTCGGATCCTACTTGAAGCCATAAAGTGAATTCTTCCGTCGACACACCAAAGATGAGTCCTGCATAAATCTCTGGGGCTACTCCATGTAGATCTCCTCAGAGATATCACCATGAAGAAATTCATTCTTCACATCCATCTGATGGACTTCCCATCCTTTAGTTGTCGCAATGGCAAGTTCCAATCATATGGAATCCATATTCACTACTGGAGTGAAGGTATCATCATAGTCAATACCATGAACTTGATGAAAGCCTTTGGAAATAATCATAGCTTTGTATCTGCTAATTTATCCATATATTGGGCTCTTGCTACTGTAGACCCATCTTCAACTGACAAGTTTCCTCCCAGAAAGAAGGGGAACCATATCCCAAGTCTGGTTCTTGAGGAGGGAGTTGTAATCCTCCTGCATGGTGGATTCCCAGAAGGGATTTCCTTCAGCCTCGCCATAAGACTATGGATCTGAAGACTGAACCAAGAAAAGATGCCTGGAGGGAAATGGTTTAGTGGCATTGATTGCAACAGGAAGATCCTCGAAATCATATTGAGTCCTCCTAGTATCGATTAGATCACCAACGAGATCCCATGCATCTTGAAGAGTAGTCTGTGCCCATTTGGGCCTCAGCTCTAGCTCTGCAACTACATCTAGATACTGACACAGTGTCGCACCCGCAGGCACGCCTACTCACAAGATCTTATCTTTCCTCAGCCTGAAGAACACTAACCGGTCCCTCTATTTCCCTATCGGGAAATCTACACCCACAGATCTCTTTGCGCGACTCCCCCTCTCTTTACTTATCAAGGAATCAGACTTCACAACCTTGCGAGGTCAGGGATTGAGTGTAGGACTCTCGAATCTCTGAGACTTGATATGAGTCAACATTGACCCTTCCGTTGCTTTGTCGGGACTTTCTCTATTAGGATCTCAACACTCACGGTGTCGAGCAACTTGGTTCTCTGACTCTCGAGTCCCGATATGCCAAAACTCCGATGAGCTCATGGCTTTGACTTTTCAATGGTCCCGTCACCTCGTCAGGATTTTCGACTTCGCGGGATCGCAAATCTTGATGTCCAATGTTTTGGGACTTTACGTTTCCTGAACCCCGATACAGTGTGCTACCTATCCACCACCAACTCATGTGGCCCCAGACTGTACTTGTAGCCATCGGGATATCGCGTATCATGATTTCGCGACTCCCATTACCAAATCTTCAATTCCTTTCTTACGAAATCCCAATAGGTTATTTCGCGAATAATCCAATATCCCTGGCTGGCTTGGATCAACGGCTCTGCCCCTTCTGAGCTTTAAACACTATGGGAATATCTGCAGTATCCCCCTGCACCACTGCGAGATCCAATGGCTCATGGTGATTCGCTAATTTTCCTTGGAAGATATCGACCGTTCGTTCTTCCTTATGCAATCCACGAAATGACTAAGTTTTCTTCCACATAACTTATCCACCTGCATGCAAACTTGCAACACTTCTTGCCAACCTTCAAGGAACAACTTTTCTACGCTGTCCTTCAACAAATTCGAAGGTCCTATCACTCCTGAGATTTTCCCCATGACCTCAAGTCCTTCAAGAAAACTCTTGCACGCACTCCTTGAGGAAAACCTTCAACAACGTCAAAGTGTTGAAGTCACTTGACTCTGCGCACACCTACAATAGCAGTCTGTCAAATGCTTCACTCAGGTTCGCAACCCTGAGAATTTTACCTAGCCTGCACACTCCTTGCACGACTCTTGTGCCCAACTGCACTTCTGGATGAACGAGAACAAAAACTATCTCTATCTGAACCCTCTATCAATGCACTCATTGCGGACACTTCAGCTACACTCCTTGCAGGAATTCTCTAGCTCAAGTAGAGAAACAATTGAAACTCATTCCATCTACCTCTCAGACTTCAATTCATACATGAAATCACATACACAGCATATAAAATCAAATGTATAACAGGAAGCAAACGTTCATGGGCCTATCATTCAGCACCAATACACAAAGAACAACACAAACCATGAATTTGAATCAAAGCTTTCTATTAATTCAAATGTCTGTACATGGGTGTTTTTACATAGCTCTCTGCTTCTTCTTTCTCCAAATGATTCTGAATAATCTTACAATGCACAATGAGGGTGTCTATATCCCGTTTCCCTCTTGCACTCTACAATTGTCTAGTCTAGAATTAAATTCTATCTACTTTACATTAACTATTTTAAATGTCGTCTACCTACTAAGGATGAGAGATATCCACTCAAGGTCCATTTACAATATACAAGTGTACCTCATCTTAATGGCTCATTTAAGATATGTGCAACAATTCCAAAGTGTTTTCAAAATTTGAGATGGCTTGTCCAGCTGTCCTCCGCTTCCGTGCTGGCTCGCTTGATGTGTTGGCGATGCTCCTACATCATACTTCCTCGCTTGAAAACTTTCATGGAATCTTGTCCATGAGCTTCTGCATGGCCTGTCCATGCTTCTGTATCTCAGCTTCAGTCTCCCAACTGGCATCTTCAACTGGATGGTTCTTCCACTTGACCAGATACTCAAAATATTGTTTTCGCCTGGTCCTCTTACTCACTCTCTTGTCTAGTATGCATTCCATCTGTGGATTCTCTGCAACTGGCATTTGCTTCATCCACTGGATTGATGGCTTCTCATCTCTAGTCTCTGCTTCTCCAGATCTATATGGGTACAAATCTGAGACATTGAATATTGAAGAAATTCCAATCCCATTGGGTAGTTCAATCTCATAAGCATTGTCCCCAAATTTTCTCAAGACCTTTCATGGTCTGATTTTCTTCATCTTTAGCTTATTGTATGCTCCTCTTGGGAACCTTTCTTTCCTCAAATGTGCCAAAACTAGATCACCAACCTTGAACTGAAGTTGTCTCCGATGTTGATCTACTCTGCGCTTGTATTGCTAACTTGAATTCTGCAACCACTCCTTCACCTGGCTGTGAAGTTCCTTCATCGCCTCAGTGAATTCCTCTGCACTAGCGCTCCTAGTAGTAGTCTGTCCTGAATCTCTTAGTTCATAAATTCCCCTCGGATGCATGCCATAAACAACCTGAAATGGACTTTGGCCTGTGCTCCGATTCACTGAGTCATTTTATGCAAATTCTGTCTGTGGTAATATATTGTCCCAACTGCTGTGGTGCTCTGTCACCAAGATTCTCGGCAAGTATCCTACACTTCTGTTGACCACTTCCGTCTATCCATCCATATGAGGATGATAAGATAAACTAAACATCAAATTAGTCCCCAGCATCTTCCATAAGGTCCTCCAAAAATTCCCTATGAATTTCGTGTCTCTGTCCGAAACTATACTTTTCGGAAACTCATGAAGTCGAATGACCTCTTTGAAGAACAAATTTGCAATGTGAGTTGCATCACTGGTCTTCTGACATGGGATGAAATGTTCCATCTTGGAAAACCTATCCACTACCACAAATATTGAATCAACACCTCTTTGTGTCCTTGGCAACCCCAATACAAAATCCATGCTTATCGCATCCCACGTCCTTTTTGGTATGGTAAACGGTTGATAAAAACCCGCATTCTTCTTTCTTTCCTTTGAATGCTGGAAAATTCTGCATCTGTCTACAAATATTTTGACATCCGCTCGCATTCCTGACCAAAAATATGACTCATTCAATTTCATGAATGTTTCTTCATGACCGAAATGTCCTGCCAATCCACCATTGTGTTTCTCCTTCAACAAATTCTCCCTCATGGAGCATTTCGAAATACACAGTTGATTGCCTCTGAACAACAATCCTTCGTGGATCATGTATTCTATCCAAGGGCTTCTGTCTCTGAGAACTGGATTCTCAGCTGCTTCATACGCTTCCTGAAAATCTAGATCATCTGCGTACATATTCCTGAGATCATCAAAACCTAAAGTGCAGACTCTGAACTCCTGCAACAGCAAACACTTCCTGCTCAAAGAATCAAGAACTTTGTTAGTAGTACCAGAAATATGTTTAATCACAAATGTGAAATTCTGCATATACTCAACCCATTTTACATGTTTCAGATTCAACTTCTCCTGTTGAGTCACAAACTGCAGTGCATGATTGTAACTGTACAATACAAATTCTTTGGGTATCAAGTAATGCCTCCATTTATTTAATGCATGTATGATAGCATAAAACTCCTTATCATACGTGGAGTATTTCAATTTCACTTCATTTAGCTTCTCGCTGAAATATTCTATCGCCCTGTCTTCTTGACTCAAGACTGCCCCGATTGCAAATCCGCTTGCATCGCATTTCACCTGAAATGTTTTCTAGAGATCCGGCAACACCAAAACCGGTTGTTCCGTGATCTTCCTTTTGAACAGATTGAAACTCTTTTCATCTTCTTCTGTCTAGTGAAAAGACTTATGCTGCTTCTTCACTGTATCCATCATCGCTGCGCTAATTCCACTGAAATTCCTGATGAATTTTCAGTAGAAACTAGCCAAACCATGAAAACTTCTCACCTCGAATACATTCCTCGGTGATGGCCAATTCTTGATCACTTCCACCTTATCCGGATCCATCCTTAAGTCATTTGCCAAAATAAAAAATCACAAATAAATGAGTTATGTCTTCATGAATGAGTACTTCTTCATATTAATCAACAACTTCTCATGTTGTAGTTTCTACATCACTGTAGCCAAATGCTTCAAGTGCTCTGCCACTGATTTACTATAAACCAGTATGTCATCCAAGTATACGATGACAAATTTCCCGATGAACTCCCTCAGGACTTAGTTCATCAACCTCATAAAGGTACTTGGCACATTTGTTAAGCCAAATGGAATAACAATCCATTCATACAAACCCTCAGTTGTTTTGAATGTTGTCTTCCATTCATCACCTTCTCTCATGTGAATCTGGTGATATCCGCTTTTCAAATAAATCTTTGAAAAGTACCTTGCTCCGCTCAAGCAATCCATCAGATCATCCATTCTTGGCAATGGAAACCTATACCTGATGGTTATCTTATTGATCACCCTCAAGTCGGTACACATCCTCCAGCCTCTGTCTTTCTTCGGACTGAGTACTATTGGAACAACACATGGACTCAAGCTTTCCCTTACTAACCCTTTGTCCAACAACTCCTGGACTTTCCCTTTAACCTCCTCATTCTACTGCGACATCAATCTGTATGTGGCTTTATTTGGGAAATTGGCTCCTGGTATGAGATCAATATGATGACTCACACTCCTGACCGGTGGCAACGAACGAGGTAGTTCTTCCACTATAATGTCAGCGAACTCTTCCAACAGTTCTTGAACTTCATCCGGTAAATCATCCACTCTTGTACTAGTCAGAACAATCCACGGCTTCCTGAACACAAATAATTGTGGATCCTCCTTCTTCTTAACCTCAGTAAGAAGTTCCTTTCCACTCATGAGAAGTACTATGTTTCTTACTTCCAGATTCACCTCCTTATCCTTTATCAGAAGCAACATGTGTGTCCTCCCATTTTTCTCTAGGGTGTATGTGTTCATTCTCCCATCATGAATCACATTTATGTCATATTGCCATGGTCTACCCAACAATAGATGACAAACATACATGGGAATAACTTCACATAAGATCTTATCATTATATCCACCTATCTTGAATTCAACCAAGCATTGTTCAGTAACAGTTACCTGGTGTCCTTTTTGTAGCCACGAAACTCTGTATGGGCTTGGATGATCAGTCGTCTCCAGCTCCATCTTCTCTACCATCTCCATAGATATGAGATTATCCATGCTACCACCGTCTACAATGACCTTGCATACCCTATCCATGGTCTTGCAAGCAGTCCTAAAGAGTCTGGTCCTTTGGACTGAACTTTCCACCTCCTTCTCAGGTGTCAAAAGGAATTTTCGCATCATGAGAGATCTTCCACCTTCAGTGTCTTCGGCCTCAAAATCCTACCTCTGTGCTTCATTGATGTGAGCTTCTCCAATGTCCTTCTTTTTCTTTGGACACTCGTAAGAATGTGAAGCATGTGATTACTCCACCTCTTCCTCTTCCTCTTCCTCTAGTACGAGGAAAAGTGTTGTTGTCAGCATAATCTCCTCTCTGTTCATTATGCTGCCCTCTTTGTTCAACATATGGCCCCCGCTGTGAGGTTCCACCTCTCTCTGCACGAGTCTGAGGTTTCTTCCATTCCTCCTTGGGCTTCTGGTATTTTTCCTAGGAAACTGCTTTGCCTCTAGGCTGACTTCTGCCTCGTCCCCTCTGACTCTGTTTTTGGCTCAGCTTCTCTTCAGCTTTCAGAGCCATCTGATAAGCATCTTCCACCGTTCGGATGGTTACCATGCTCATCTCATCTTGGATATCATATCTCACTCCATTCATGTATCTAGAAACTTTTTCATCATTTCTCTCCCAATGACATGCCCTGATGTTTAGTCGATAGAATTTCTCAGTGTATTCTTTCACTGTCATCAGCTTCTATCTCAGGTTTTGCATTCTCCTTAACAGAGTAATTTGATAATCCCTAGGGATGCATTTTTCCTTCATCTTTGCGATCATCCTGTCCCATCTCTTGATCTTCTGCTTTCCCTTGCAGTGCCTGTAAGCTTGTAGTTCATCCCACCACAATGTTGCATGTCCCTTTAAGCATGTAACAACATGCTTGACTTTCTTGTCCTCTTCGACATCTTCGTAGTCGAAGTAAGTATCCAAAGATCTAATCCAATCTAGTAGCTACTCTACATCCAAGTTTCCCTCGTAAATTGGAATGTTCATCTTCGCTCTTACACCCATCCTGGCAATAGCTTTGATCAAACGCTCGTTTGATGCATCTCCGACTGTAACTTCCTCCTCTCGTTCAACCTCTATTTCACTATCAGAATCACTCAGATCCCCTGCACTAGCTGTGTGTCTTTGCAATGTCTCCATGTCCTCGAGTCTCGCTCGGAGGTCTCTCATCTGTCTCTCTATGGCTGGATCAGTTATCTGCCTGCCTCTTCTTCTCTGCACTTCCCTATCGTTTGGATCAGGTGACTGCCTATCTCTCCTTGGCGGCATGGAGAATTCTCCTCTTCTCTTCTACAGAAAGCAAAGAACAATCTGTCTTAGATCTAATACCACTTGACGTTGTGTATTAGAGTACTCCTTACCTCTTATGCCTTCCTTGCCTGAAATATACAGACAAGAATCTGAAGCTCTGATACCAAACTGACACAGTGTCGCACCCGCAGGCACACCTGCTCATAGGATCTTCTATTTCCTTGGCCAAAATAACACTAATCGGTCCTTCTATTTCCCTATCGGGAAATCTGCACCCACATATCTCTTTGCACGACTCCCCCTCTCTTTACTTATCGAAGAATCAGACTTCACAACCTTGCGAGGTCAGTGATCGAGTGTAGGACTCGTGAATCTCCGAGACCCGATATGAGTCAACACTGACCCTTTCGTTCTTTTGTCGATACTTTCTCTACCGGGATCTTGGCACTCGTAGTGTTGAGCAACTCGGTTCTCCGACTCCCGAGTCCTGATATGCCAAAACTCTGATGAGCTCATAGCTTTGACTTTTCAACGGTCCCGTCACCTCATCGGGATTTTGGACTTCGCGGGATCGCGAATCCTGATGTCCAATGTTTCGAGACTTTACATTTCTCGAACCTCGATACAGTGTACTACCTGTCCACCACCAAATCCTATGGCCCCACACTATACTTATAGCCGTCGGGATATCGCATATCGCGATTTCACGACTCCCGTTACCAAATATTTGATTCCTTTATTACGAAATCCTAATAGGCAATTTCACGAATAATCCAATGGCCCTGGATGGCTTGGATCAATGGCTCTGCCCCTTCTGAGCTTTAAAAACTATGGGAATATCTGCAGTATCACCCTGCACCCCCGTTAGATCCAACAACTGATGGTGATTTGCTAATTTTCCCTGGAAGATATCGACCGTATGTTCTTCCTTATGCAATCCTTGAAATGACTAAGTGTTATTCCACAGAACTTATCCACCTGCATGCAAACTTGTGAAACTTCTTGCCAACCTTCAAGGCACAACTTTTCTACGCTATCCTTCAACAAATTCGAAGGTCCTATCCCTCCTGAGATTTTCCCCATGACCTCAAGTCCTTCAAGAAAACTCTTGCACGCATTCCTTGCCGCAAACCTTTGATCTTATTTACAAACTGTGTCTCAACAAAGTCTTTGAAATCTTTGAGGTGTTGAAAGACCTGGGATTTTTGCCTGAGAATGTAGATCCAATTCAAATGTGATAAATCATCAACAAAAATAAAATAAAACCTTGTTCGTTGATGGATGGATGTAGAAAATGACCCATAAGGTAATTTTGGATCATATCTAAAGGTGTGAAGGCTCTCTGATACTTTCCCTTTTCGAATTTCTCTTGAGGGTGTGTTGGCAGCAAAAATATAATTTCTATTTTTACAAGCTGCCTACACAGGGTCTCTAAATTTTCACTACTCATTATGAGCAACGACAGTTATCACTTGTCACTTTTTACATACCTGCCTTTCGATTTTTGTTTTCATGACTGTAAGCATGAAAACTCACAGCTGGAATTCATACTTGGTTTCGATTTTTTATCAAAGGATAGCTGTTCATATGGTCTATTGTCGAATTGTCGTCTTTCGCTATGAACTTGATGGTTTTCCTAGTTTATAACTCCTTGTTCCTAGACTCTAGTCATGCCTTGGTTACATAAGTAAAAAACCTCCCACTCTTCAATATTTGATTAATAGTAATGGGGTTTGATTCATAAAAAAAAATTTAACACAATGTTTGTTTGAAACGTTTACCTTGTAGTGAAGTCATGAATATGTGCACTCTATGGTATACAATCACTTACATCCTTACACTACCCACATCCCAAGGTTTCATATGAGGTACAAGGTGGAATTATTTCTCTGAATGGACTCGAGCCTCACGATCTCTTTCCCACGCATGGTGATTAATGCTCCTACCTACCATTTTGAACTGTCTTTGCATTGCATTGAGGAAGCTCGAGACTATGGCTCTGTGTTTTTTCGATCAAACCCTACCTCTGATTTTCGTTTTGATTCCCTATTGTTAGCCATGGCTCCTGTGGTGAGGATTGAGCCCAACGACATCCAAAAATTGTTATCTTTTGACAACGCCAGAGATGACTTAGAAAGGAATGGTTGGCATTTGTTTATTGAAAAGTTTGAGGGTTTCAATCTGAGAGTTGCTCAAGAATTCGCGTTCACATTCGACGGTTGCAGAGCAAAAATAGGAGACATGCAGCTTGAGGTAAATGAAGATTTTATAAGCCAAGCTATCAGTTTACTAGCTATGGGGAAAAAGTGGTTCAAGAACGCAAAGGTTGACGAGGTTCCCTGGTCATTGTTGTTCACCTCCAGGAAAATTACCAGTTGTGATCGAGGTATGCATGTTTCATCTCTAAAACTTAGATGGCATGATCTGTTAGCTATTGTGAAATAGTTTATTACATGTGAAGGGATATTTGGGTTGGTTTTCTTGTATCACCTACGATTGCTTATGAGATTCATTGATTTTCCACTGAACATGCCCTATTTCCTCCTTAGAAGTTTGTACAAGATGGGAAACCGGTTTAAAAGGAAGAAATGTGATGCTAGTTTATTCCATCATGGTTTAATCAAAATTATCATGGTACATCAGTTGCAATTAAACAACGATTGCTGGGATGCTTTTGTGTTATGAGATGGATTTGGTAATAGTGAGTTGAGATTGTTTGACAATCCTATCATCACAGAAACCCTTGTGAAAACTACCATCTCTCCTCCTTCACTCATGCCCTATGATACTATCTCTAATTTGGAACCCTCGACCTACCCTGATTCTACTCAACCTGACACTCAACCGGATTCGTATCCTAAGAGTTGTGTTAAGACTGTTAAAAAACCCACAGGGAAAAATCTTACAGGCAACATAGATGTTAATTATAAGAGTAAAAGGGCCACTCATTGGGTTTCATGATGTGCCCAGAACAAACCCAAACCCTGTCCACACACAAAAAACACAATTGAGATTAGTGAAGGTTCAAATTCAAAAATTGAAAGGTTCTTGGCCGAAGAGTATCCATACTCATATGGACTTTGTCCCGAAAGACCCTACGATTATGTCTCCAACTTACCACCGTGTCTAAAGGACAATCCTGATTTTCCTGGAATCAAACTCTGTGATGAACCTATATGTCAAATGGATGATTCTCCAGCTGTTAATACTATCAGTACACAGTCTCTATAGCCGCACTATAATGAATGTCGATCCTGGATCGACATGTATTACAAGGATTTCCTTTACTACAGTCTCGGCTTAAATATTTGGAAGACCAAGTGGATTCGTTAACGAAGGAGAATAGAAAACTCCAATCCATAGCTCAAACCAAAGACAAATGCAAAAAAACCACAGGGTCTATTATTTTTAAGAATGTGGAAGCAGCGACTGCAATAGTAAATTCAAAGATTACTTGATTTGTTTGAATCCCTTAATTTGAGGTATGATCCATTTAAAAGTTTAGTATGATTATGTCTTTCTCAATTTAGCATACATGATTTGTTTGCACAGATTACTTTTTACTTTGTTTTGATTGATTGAATAAAATATGATTCTAGTTATAATTATAACTAGGTACAGAATCGTGAGATTCTATAGCTAGTTAGAAAAATTCAAATTACTTGTTTTGATAATTGAAAATACATCTGAAATCTTTCTAGTTTTATTTTTTTTCAGGAACCCATGATTTCTAAGGAGATTTGAAGCATTGTTGGCATCTCTCAACCATACTATCTTTATGTTTTTAGTTAATAGATTAGGCTGTTAGTTTTTGGTATCAAGTAAAATCTAGGAGGTTGCATCCCCCACATTTTTTGGAACAGATTGGATGTTATCAACAGGAAACATTTTGTTCCTGGAACCTA
>JZKD02S1354686.1:0-11586 GCA_000966675.3 Picea glauca | reverse complement strand
CAAGATATTAAAAAAGTTTTTGTTTTTCATATCCTACTTTAATAAAAAAAATCTCTAAATAAATAAATTTAAATGATTTATCAATATTTCTTCAACAATCCTAGTTTCTTTTCAAATGCTATCAACTCTTAATCATGATTAGACAAGTCATCAATATTGTCTCATTAAACTCATCCTTCCTTGTTCAAATGCCATATATAGAGAGAGGGGTAACACTAATATATATATATATATATATATATATATATATATATAAAACTAGGTAACACTATATTAAAAAATTGCAACTAAATTAACAAAAAGTATCATTATAAAGTTTCTTAACAAAATGACAACTTTGAGGAACCACATAGGAGAGTTTGCTAATGTCTAAGATTATTACATCCCAACAATTATTGCAAGTAAATTGCTTAATAAAAATGCCTAGTATGTTGATTACTTTAAAAAACACAAAGGTTAAGGGAACACATGTTCATTATTTGCCTCCTCCTCTCCAACATTAGATGGGAGAGAATTTCACTGCTCAATATCCATGGCATGTTTCATTTAGTGTATTGTTTTCTCCTCTTTGAAGTCTACATGGACAAAGTTGATAGACATCCTATTGTTTGAGGCTGAGTAATGGAAGTCTTTCCTAAGGTCGATTGTCAAGTTCCTAAGCACATTGTGCTATGCTTCTAGAGCATTTATCTTCTACCTTTGTTGGACCAAAAGGTTCATGATTGCCACATACTGTGAGGCACATTGATGTTCATTCTCATGAACTTTAGAGGTCACCGACAATGTTTTTTTTCCAAACCACATAAATAATAACTTATCAAACAATCAAATATCAAACCATATTTGTAAGAAAAATATATCATTTATCTTAGGAGATAGTTGATTGATTTCTTGTTACTACCTTTAAAATTTGGCAACAACACCATTCTATTTGTGTCACATGTGCATCATTGACAATAACTAGCAAAAAATATCTTATGAAATAATATTTAGAGAAAAAATCAAACATTCATATCAATTAGAGGGAACTTGAAACACTAAAAAAGGGCAATGGAATATATCTTTAAAAATCCATGGAAAAAATTATACACACTAAAATACAACATGATATATTGCCTCCATGTTGAAAGAAGTGAAAAAAATAATAGAAGTAAATCATTAAAAACATTTTATTGTCCTATATAAATTTACATGACTTTAATTGAAAAATCACGGTTTTCCCAATAGTAGTTACTACCAACTAATCATCCATATGTAGCGAATATACGAAAAAAATTGAGATGCTTAATCGTCGATTTGGTAAAAATATTAAGGAAACCTATTATATGTTCATGGAAAATGTTCATATTTAGGCAAAAAATATAAGTGTGTGAATAACTATAATCATAAATTAGGCTACAAGTTTTTCACTTTTAATGAAAAAATTTAGCCTTAATTTCTTCCAAAAAATTGAAATTTAGCCAAATTGGTGAAATTTGGCTTAAAAAAACCATTGATCACCAATAATAGTGAGCTTCTATTACACTAGATAAATTCCTCATGCCTTCATAGTATTCTTCTAAATTCTAGAACATCCATGTGGTCCATGATTTTTTCTAAGTTAATTGAGGGTTGAGTCAAGTTGGAGACAGAATGACCAAATTTAGGTCTAGCACACACGAGAGAACCTCTGTCCCACAAACCTGATAGAAGGATGACAAGCACACTACTCTTCCACAAATGATTGTAACCTGAACTAAAACTATTAACACATACAATCCTAGTTGTGACCCAAAGGGAATAACTCAAACATTTTAAACCTACGACGCATATAAACAATGACCAATTTCTTATAAAGAACAAAAAACGAGATAAATGCTACATTATTTCACAAAAATAAAGAGGTCGTGCCTAAGCACATTTTCCTGAGCCAAGTCCAAAACACAAAGGTAGAGACCATGTATTGGAATCCAAACATGTTTGTGAGAGCCATGCACTCTAATATTTGTTCTTTGTATACCTCCAGAATATGGTGCTTGAATACCCCAGTCCTAGAGAAGCAGCCTGAGGATAGAAAATAATCTTATCTTTTGAATTTTGATCAACGTGAGTACCCTCCATAAGATGCTATGAATTCCATTCCAATAGTGTGTCATAGTCCCACTTTGCCGACGAGTAGCCATAAATCCAAGTTCAAAAGGTTGGACTAGGATTAATGTTCACATGCAGATGAGATGAGAATCATGTGCCCTTGTATATCCCCTCCTCACGCTTGGACATTGATATAATTGATGTTGTGGCATATGTTGTTTAATGGAGATTCGATGTGGCATAGGAATTCTAACATTGATTCATTAGGGGATGAAACAATATAGTCACCCCACAATTTTTTTCTCTAAATCCCCTAAGTTTAACAAGGTGTCTTCATTGGCAAATGAATCTTCTTTTGAATTGAGGTCTCGCAAAGCTTGATAATATGAAACTATGATCTAATTGTTGACCTCCCTATTGATTTAAGTAGTGATCAGAGCAAGCTTATTGTCTAGAGGATTTGATTTTTTTATCCAGATTGGATCATTATATTGTTTGTCATTTATCTCGATCCTTTTAGAGTGGAAAAAATTGAAGGAATCAACTTGCAAGGCCATTTTAGTGGCAAGTCCTAGTTTAGAAAATTAAGGTATGGAACCTTTCGGGGTCATTTTGAGGCATCAATTGACATTTTTGGGGGTTAAAAATTTCCTAGCATAGCTTGGACCCTATGACACTATTCTGCACATCGAGGCCTTTCCAACGGTGCAAAAATCACGTCAATCAGATCTCGTGTGCAAAAGTTATGCTTCCTGCAAGTTGACCTACCGTGTTGACCACCATGGTACGAGAGGATGCTACGTCATCCCTTGTTACTCATGCATATGGAGCTAACCACGTGAGGGATTTCAAGAAGATTCTAGAAGGTTCAAAACCTACCACAATTGATGGTTGAGGAAATCAAAACCTATCCCTAGATGGCTATCGGGATATGTTAAATACAGGGCCACTAGGAGGAGAAGGGGTTCCATTCCTTTGCATTGTATCTTATTCCATGGCCGAGAAAAACATCTGAGAGTGGTATTCAATCAACATAATAGAGGAGGATAGATTATGTAGCATCCGTACATACCACAGTTCAAAGGCAACTCCATAGAGAGTAACTCTTTCTTTGTACTTGCATCATTTATATATCAGAGAAAAGAGAGTAAAGCAACCTCACCTTCTAGTTGGTTTTTTTGTCGTATCGGGTTTCCCATGTCATATCTTGTGTTTATTTGTGGATGGTGTGATTGTATTTTACTATTCTCTATTTTCTGCATTTTATCTATTTCATGCATAAGCATAAAATAAGTAACTAGATATTATGGAGATCTAAAGGAAAAATAACGTTAATAGTAAAGATTTCAATATTTTATTAGATCTATTATCACGAACTATTCCAGTGGAATATCTACGGAAATTTGCAGATCATATTGGTATCAGAGTAGTTTTTTCTTTTGGGTATTTGTGGGACATTGTAGGATCCAGGAATCAGCTTAAACAGAAGTCATAGAAACCCTAGCCATCATGGATGAGTTTGTTCATAACAACCCTTGAGATCTAGCAGAAGAGACATTTGAGTGGTTGGAAGTGCAAGTTGTTGACATCAATCACAATATGAACCTCCTCATGGCGGCTCTAGCAAGCAAGCTCGGACTGTTCAGAGATGATGGAGGCTCTATCTCAAAGAATAGATCAGAGAAGAAATTGGAAGATCGGGAAGACTTGGGAAAGGAGTTGCAGAAAGAATCTGAGAAAGAGAAGATGAGTTCAAGTGTCGTGAACCCTTCATTGTCTCTATTCAATACAGAAGTGAAAATCCATACCAAGGTGAGATTGATGCATTAAAACTGAATCATTGGTTGCAACAACTAGAAGTTTATTTTAGCATCCACCATATCGATGAAGGGAAAAAGACTTCATTTGCTAGATTGAAGTTAGAGGGACATGCTCTAACCTAGTGGAAAATCCAGATGGAAATACTTAGGCTAGAGGGTGATCCGCCAGTAACTAGGTGGGAGGACCTAAAAACCCTCATCAAGTCCCAATTCTACCCTATCAAGTATGTAGAGGACCAATGGATCTGATGGCACTACTTTAGGCAGAGGCAGGGGCAGAGAGTACAAGAGTACACCATTGAGTTAAAAAATATGGCCATCATGATGGATATCTCTCCCAAGAACCCAGATGTGCTCCTCAAGTATCTAGTGGGTTTACATATTCATCTACAAAAGAAAGTGATGCTCCTTAATCCAAGGAAAGTGGATGAGGCATGTGTACATGCATATTACCTGGAAAACATAGGCCAAAATAAAGGGTAACCAAGTGGTTTGAATTAGAAAGAGCACCAGGAAGATACCAAGGAGGGGAGAAGAAGTGGAAAGGGGGGAAAGATAAGAAGACAAAATCCACTACACATCAGTGAAAATATCCCAACAACCATTGTAATCATTGCAACATTGATGGCCACGTCGAGGAAAAATGTTGGGAAATACATCTAGAGTTGAACCCGAAGAACCATAAGAAGGACGGAAAGAAAAAGAACCTGCTAGCCATAGACTCAAGTAATTAGGTTGAAATTAGCTCAAATGTGGATGAAAATATTGTCCTCACATCTGTGTAGAAGGAGGTGAATCTGAGTATCCTTCGTCACCAGGAAGAGAAGGAGATGACCAAGCTATTCCACATCAATATTCAGGTCAAGAAGACCATGATAGATGCTCTATTTGACTCTAGTTTATAGGTTAATCTCATAGCAATAAATATGGTCATAAAGCTTGGATTGGAGGTTCACAATCATCCTAGCCCCCATCCATTAGGTTGGGTAAACAAGGATAAAGAGATAAAGGTAACGAAACAGTGTAAGAACAAATCTGTTGTAAGTGTTGATTTTATTGATGAAGTAGAATTGGATGCAGTACCCCTTGATGTATGTGGAGTAGTGTTTGGAATCCCTTACATGTACATGAGGGATGCAATCTTCATGTGTAAATCCAACCAATACTGACTGATTAAGGATGGAATTCCTGCATCATCAATGTGCATAAAGGAAAATCAAAGATCTCAATGGTAAGTGCCAACCAAGCCAAGAAGTTGAATAGTTCTAGTAAGAAATATGTTTTTCTTTTCTTAAGAGAAAATTATTCTGATGATGAGTTGATTAGAGTGAAGGAATCCCTAGAGGAGTGTACTAAAGAGAAAAAAACATTAGTTGGAGGAGTTGCTACAGGAATACATAGGGGTGTTCAAGAATCCTAAAGGGATACCACCCAAGAGGGATGTGGAGCACAAAATACAATTATTGTCAAAATCTCCATTGCCGAAAATTGGGCTATATAAATAGTCCATTCTGTAAGAAAATGAAGTGAAGAAGAAATTGTAACAACTGTTGGAGTTGGGTGTGATTCAACCAAGTACCTCACCTTGTGGGTCACCCATCATAATTGTGCCCAAGAAGGATGGGACTTGGAGAATGTGTATCGATTATAGGGCATTGAACAAGATTACATTGAAGAATCGGTACCCTCTTCCAAGGATTGATTATCTGTTGGACCAGCTGCAGCATGCCAAGTACTTCACTAAGACGGATTTGAAATTAGGAAATGATATACACTTCCACACTAATCCTAGAAGAAGAGAATAAGAATTTAATCAAGAACGCAAATGACAAAGAAATCACATAGTACACATAGATTTTACCCTAGAAACCCAAACCAGGAAAACCAACATTCCTTGAGCGTTCTTCTCTCTTGTTGTCTTAATCTGAATAAAAGGTTACATGTCTAACCTTGTTCCACACCTAAGACACAATCGACATCATGCCCTCTTGCTTACACAAGAACAACCATGTATCCAATTTGGCTTACATCTGCATGACCAACAACCTCTAAATTACAAACTCTTAGTGATTATCCATTCATCATCTAAAGATTCAAGATTAACCTTTACGACCTTAAAAAATGCCTCTTTATAGTCTTTATCGTAGGAAAAACCCTAAATAAATAGCACCAAAAAATCATTACATATCCACACAGATCATTGGCTACAAATCCCGTGAATGTCAAGATTTTGTTACAGTCAAATCCAAGTCGGATTACCAGTCGACTACCATTCAGCATTCATTCAATCTTTAGTCAGTCACCATATGCCCACATGTCGACCTCTTATTGGTTGACCTCTTCAACTTGTTGTTGATTCCTTTACCATGTCAAGCTGCCTCGACCTTCGACTTCGACTTTACCCGGTCAACTAACCTTGACCTTCAACTTTCTATCAATCTACCTCTAACCTCGACCTGTTGTCGATCCACCTGGACTTCGAACATCAATCGATCCACCTCGAATGGACTTTCACTGCAAAGAATATAACAACCCAATATTCTCCCACTTGTTGTCTTCTTTGTTGAAACTAGGAGATTCTTGAACTTTTGTTCACAGACCTAGAGAAATAATGCCCATTGCTTCTCTGCACCAAGAGAATTTCACAACACTCACAGACTTGGTCAATGAGTATGTTATGTTTTCCAACGTGTTTACTTTCTCTAGTAGGACCTTGTTACTTTCCACCATATCTCTTACGAAATGGTATTGTACCTCAATCTGTTTAGTCTTCGAATGATAAGTAGGGTTCTTTGCTAGAAATATTGTGCTTTGACTGTTGCAACTTGTCTTCATAGCTCTCTGCTCAAATCTGATTCCTGAACACAGCCTTTGAAGCCATACTACTTCTTTTCTTCCATGAGTGGTTTTCATGTATTAAGATTCTGTTGTTGACAAGGCTACGACCGCCTGTCACTTACTCTTCTAGATTATTTCTCCATCGAACACCTTGAAGACATATCCATTGGTCGACCTCCTTCGATCCAGATCCCCATAAGAGTCAACGCGGACAAATCAATGTACATTTAATTTACCACTATCACCTCCAAGTTTTCCTTGGTAGCATATATCATAGTCCTTCATGCCACACAAATACCTGAATACTCTCTTGGCAATTGTCTAGTGATCCTTTCCAGTTGTTGACATGTGCTTGCTCAACACTCCCACTGTATGGGCAATGTCTGGTCGAGTGTAGACCATCGCATACATTATACTACCAACAACACTTTCATAGGGAACATGTGCCATTTCCTCTATTTCTTCCTATGTCTTTGGACACTATTCAACAATTAGCCTTGCTCCCACAGGAATTGGCACCTTCACTGGTTTGCAATCCTGCATGTTGAAACATTTCAAATTTGTTTCAATATACTTTGTCTGATTCAGCTAGAGCTTTCTATCATCTCAATCTCTCTTAATCTCCATTCTCAAAATGAAGTTAGTTGCACCGATATCCTTCATGTCGAGCTTGGAGGATAGTTGCTTCTTCACCACATTTATTGCGTCCATGTTGTTTCCAATCAACAACATGTCATCAACATAAAAAGCTACATATATGAAACTCCCACATTCTTCCTTGGAATATATGCAATGATCAACTTTGCTTCTCACAAATCCCAAACTAAGGATGTATGTATCAAACTTCTAGTACCACATTCTTGGTGATTGTCTTAGACCATAAAGAGATCTTTTCAGTTCACACACCAACTCTTTCTTTCCCTTTACTACAAATCCTTCAGGTTGTTTCATGTATATTTATTCTTCCAGGTCCCCATGTAGGAACGTTGTCTTCACATCCATTTGTTCTATTTTTAGATCAAATGTTGTAGCTAGAGACATTAGTACTCTAATGAAAGTTAATTTTGCAACAGAGGAAAAAATATCAGAAAAGTCGAATCCCTTGACTTGGGAATATCCTTTCGCTACTAATCGAGATTTGAACTTCTCGACTTGTCCTACGACATTCATCTTCTTCTTGAATACCCATTTGCTACCAATGGGCTTTCTTCCACTAGGTAACTTGAATAAATCCCATGTCTCATTCTTGTGCAAGGATTCCATCTCTTTGACCATGGTGCCCTTCCATAGTTTACCCTTTGTTGGTTCAACTGCCTCACCGACCGACTTGGTCTCATCGTCGATGTTAGTTAACATGAATGCAGAATGAAAGTCGGGCAGACTATACCTTTCAACTGTTTTTATTACTCTTTATGCCCTCCTTACTAACGAAGTTTGTTGGTCCACCTCTTCCTCTGATTCAATTGACTCATCTGAATCATCTTCTTCATTCCTCGGTTCAAACTGCATCGTTTCAGGATTATTCTCGGTCTGAACAATTTCCTCAAGCTCGAACTTATCTTCGACTTCTCTGAAGACCACATCTCGACTGTGTATTGTTCTATTTGATGCNCTAGTACCACATTCTTGGCGATTGTCTTAGACCATAAAGAGATCTTTTCAGTTTACACACCAACTCTTTCTTTCCCTTTACTACAAATCCTTCAGGTTGTTTCATGTAGATTTATTCTTCCAGGTCCCCATGTAGGAACGTTGTCTTCACATCCATTTGTTCTATTTTTAGATCAATTGTTGCAGCTAGAGACATTAGTACTCTAATGAAAGTTAATTTTGCAACAGATGAAAAAATCTCAGAAAAGTCAAATCCCTTGACTTGGGAATATCCTTTCGCTACTAGTCGAGCTTTGAACTTCTCGACTTGTCCTACAACATTCATCTTCTTCTTGAATACCCATTTGCTACCAATGGGCTTTCTTCCACTAGGTAACTTGAATAAATCCCATGTCTCATTCTTGTGCAAGGATTCCATCTCCTTGACCATGGTGCCCTTCCATAGTTTACCCTTTGTCGGTTCAACTGCCTCACCGACCGACTTGGTTTCATCGTCGATGTTAGTTAACATGAATGCAGAATGAAAGTCGGGCAGACTATACCTTTCAACTATTTTTATTACTCTTTCTTCCCTCCTTACTAACGAAGTTTGTTGGTCCACCTCTTCCTCTGATTCAGTTGACTCATCTGAATCATCTTCTTCATTCCTCAGTTCAAACTGCATCGTTTCAGGATTATTCTCGGTCTGAACAATTTCCTCAAGCTCGAACTTATCTTCGACTTCTCTGAAGACCACATCTCGACTGTGTATTGTTCTATTTGATGCAGGATCCCAGAGCTTGTTTCCTTTCATTCCTTCTTTGTACCCAATGAAATTACATTTGACTACCTTCTTGTCCAACTTGCTCCTTTTTTCCTTGGGAACATGCATAAATACATCACAGTCAAATTCTTTGAGATGTGCAACCGAAGGCTTGTTACCCGACCATACCTCATGTGGAGTCATGTCAACTAACCCCAATGAAGGAGACATATTCACCAGATATCTTGCAGTGTCGACTGCCTCCGCCTAGAATTCTTGTGCGATCCCAACACCATTGATCATGCTCCTTGCCTTATCCATCAGCGTTCTTTTCATTCTCTCGAAAAATCCATTTTGTTGTGGGGTATATGGTGTGGTATTTTGGTGTGCTATGCCACACTGCTTGCAGAAATGATCAAATTATTTTCCAAAAAATTCACCACCATTGTCAATTCTTAGTACCTTAATCTTCTTATCTGTCTAGTTTTCTACAAGAGCTTTAAACTCTTTAAATTTCTCGAAAACCTCTAATTTATTCCTCATAAAATATATCCATTTCTTCTTGGAAAAATCATCTATGAAGGAGACATAATATAGGGATCCACTAAGTGAAGGAACTGTAACCGATCCAAACACATCGCTATTCACCAATTCTAGAATCTCATTTTCCATTATCGCTCCAAATGGAAACCTCACCCGACTTTGTTTTCCATATATGCAATGTTCACAAAAGTCGACTTCGAAACCACATTCAAGAAAACCTTTGACCATACCTTTGTTGTGCATAGCTTGAAGTCCCTTTTCTTCAACGTGTCCCATCATCTCGTGCCATAACATGTTCGGGTCAATTTTATCATGTCTTGTCGAGTCAATTTGTAATGACTCAACCCAAGTCGAGTCGAGTTGAGTCGAAGTCGAGTCAAATTCTACAACAACAATGATGTTTCATCTAGTCGAGTCGAAATTCCATAACAACTTGTATAGGGTTCCAATCTAAACTCCTTTCATTAGGACCATTGCACCTTTGACCATCTTGCACGAATCCTTCTGAAATAGAGTGTGCACTCCAACATCACTCATCTTACTGACATATATCAGGATTCTTTCCAAACCCATAATGTGTAGCACACCTGGAAGGGTTCTTTTCCTCCCATCCTGCAGTATCAGTCGAACTCTTCCTTATCTGACAATTTTGGTTGTTGAGTCATCCCCCAAGAACACATCACCTCCATCATATCGTTCATACTCACAAAACCATTCTCTATTTAGTGTCATATGATAGGATGCTCCTGATTTGATCAACCAAACACCTTGATCTGATTGTGTACTGGTCGACGCCAAGTACACATCACCTCCCTTATATGGGGTCGCCTTTCTCTCAGTCGATTGCTTCTCTTTGAATCTCATACTGACTTTCATCACCCTTGACTTATATTCCTTTTTGTAACGTCCAAATTTACTGCTTTTCCAACATTTTCTTGTCGACTAAATCGAGGATTTAGATCTACCTTTCGACTTAGACTTTCTACTGGAGAATTTTCCTTTATCTCTTTCAACCAATCGATCTCTCACCACTAAAACATATTTGGTCGATCCTTCCATGTTCTTTCTTCTCATTTCTTCTAACAAAAGAGAAGAAACCATGTCTTCTAGTGCTAGTGTGGTTGTATTACTCCCTATAGCCATGACTAAGCTATCCCATGAGTCTGGAAAAGAACATAATAGGCTTATACACTTCTCCTCCTTGGTGATTTTAATATCCACAGACAATAGCTGGCTTAAAATGATATTAAACACATTTAAATGCTCAATCACCGAACTGCCATCACTCATTCTCAGAAGATACAATTTGTTTATGAGAAACAACTTATTTACCAGATATTTCAACTGCTATAAGCTTCCCAACTTGTCCCACATTTTCTTGGCCAAATCTTCACCTGAGACATTCAACAGCATCGAATCTGCAAGGCAAAGTCTAATCGTATGTATTTCTCTTCTTTCAATTTTCGCCCATTCTTCTGTTGACATGCCTATCACTTGGGTACTTGGACATACCTCTGTCCATTATTCTCGATCTACAAGAAGATCTTCCATTTTAAGCTTCCAAAGCTCAAAATTCTGGCCATTGAATTTTTCTATCGCTATTCTTGAACTGCTTGCCATTCTTTACCACGATCTTTAACACAATCTATGACTTGCAACTCCTATTGTACCTAGGTTTTAGCTTTCATATTCAATATTGGTAAATCAAGATCCGATACACACGTTAAAGCATAACACAACTCTGATACCACTTGTCAGGAAATGAGATACACTTACACACTAATCCTAGCGTTGTTCCTGAGATTAAACCTAAGGCTTAAAGAATAATGCCAGGCATCAGAAATATAAAGGGATGTTTTTGAAAGGTGTTTTTTTTTTCCATTAGTTATATAAGAATTAATCCTCGAATGAACATAATGACAAAACATGACATAGGTCGTAATTTGTCAGCTAAGTCGATTT
>JZKD02S1354675.1:0-11586 GCA_000966675.3 Picea glauca | reverse complement strand
TATATATATATATATATATATATATATATATATATATACTTTTATTTTGGTATCTTGTATTGTGTTTTCATATCATTGTATAACATACATGGGTTACTCACATTAGGGAACACAACATTACCGATGTATTCTTCTCATACTGGCCATAAATCCCATTCATCCCAGGGAGCCGATATATTTGAAGATCTAGTAACCACTGAGTGATAAGGAGCTCAAATCTTGGCTGGAATTTAATAATTTACTTCTATTTGTACTAAGTGACTTTTTACTAAAATTCTTGTGTAGAGAATTAACAAAGGAACATTTTTGGAAATCGTGTGGAAACAATCTCCTAACTCGGTATCTTGACACATGTTCCTTTGTTGTAGCTAGGAACTCAGACGCCTTTGTGTTATTCATAAGTGGAGGGATATACCTCCCAGTGAAGCCCCCCGAATACATCCCAAGTTGGATGGTCAACCATGTATACAAAAGGTTTTTCAAGTTCTAACGAGGGACCCCCCTTTACTAGTGCTCTAACCAAAAAACCTAACAACTAATATAATCTACCTTAATACTTTAAAAATGAGTGTATATCCTATTTTCTCTCTTAAATAAGTGCATACAATTATCCCCTTTAAACCCTTATGTTTATAACCATCAACACCTAACCTAACCATGATATCCCAAACTCCTAACATATATTACCCTTAAAACAAAACCCTATATTATAATTATATATATAGAATTGTAACTCATAACACTAAATTATTAACCTCTAACCAATACAAACTATCATACTACCTCCTAACCATTATAATACCTAATATCTATAACCTTTTTAAACTCGAAATTTTATAATAGCCAAATCTTATAAAATTGTTAATTCTATGGCTCTTAAATCCTAAATCATATAAACCTTGTTATTACTAAACTTTATCTATATGACCCTTAACTATTACTAGTCCCCTCATCTCTATAGTGTTTAAATTTTATAACCCTATCAACCTTGATTTATTTAACCCCTATCATTTAATCCTTATAAATCATAGTTATATAATTTCTTTTCCTTTAAGTCTAATCTCTATAACCCCTATAATATGTAATACCAAACTCATAAACCTTAATATATAATTCTTATAAGCTTTAACCCTTATAACTATAAAATATATAATCCTTATACTATTAACCATTATAAATCCTATAAATCCCAACACCTAATTCATATAATCCCTAAACTCCTAGCCCCTACCCTTAATCAATAAAAATAATACATACTAATCCTTTTATCACTTATCTATAATATTTAAATTACCCTTAGTATATAACATATATAACTTCTATAATACAAAACACATATAAAGTATATATAACCACAACCACATTCATCCCCGAACCCTAATATTCCTAACCCTAAACACACAATCATATAATTATTATAACCCTAACTTAAATAACCTGTTAAGGTCCTAACCCGCACATAGGTAGATCAATGTATTCGGATGTAATAAAGGTCAATATTAATAAGACCTTTCAATAAAATGGAATAAGGCGGATGTAAGAAGACCTAATANAAATGATAAATCAGGTCTTGGATACAACAAAGAAGCTACACATATTGAAGCAAGCACCTCAAAGAAGCTTGAGGTAAGTCCCTCATTCTCAAAAGATGGAAATAATGTTGCAAGTCAACCATCTACACAAAGTAAGGAAACTCTCAAAATAACAAATCAAGGAAGACATCAAGAATCCATCTTTACACCTAAAATAAGAGAGACACCTTCAAGATGGACACCAAAGCAAAGGTATGAAAATGTTTTTCATGGTCACTGTTACTCATGTAATGAATATGGTCACAAATATTTGGAATGTAGATATTATGCAAGGAGAGATAATGAAAGATTTCATAACACCTTAAGGTGTTGGAGATGTAATCAAGTAGGACACATTGTTGCGCGTTGTCATGCCATGAGATGCTACAACTGTAGTGGATTTGGCCACAAATCCTAGGATTTTTGGAACACAAGAAGACAATCCATGACAAGGACTTCATATAGCATGACTAGAAGAAAGCATGAAGTTAGGAAGGAAGACATTTTTGAAAAGATTGAAGCTCAGAGCTCAAGCTCTGAGAGGTTGGGACACCTTCAGAAGTGGGTGAAGAAGAATGGACATCCAGAACAGAATGGAAGCCTTAAGGCAAGCTTAGGTTTGGCATCTTCAAAAGCATACGTGGGTTACAATGGTAACAGTCATGTACATACGCGAGATGACCTATAAATAGGTCACGTACATACGCAATATGTTTGTGCAGCAGGCCGCATATCTATGGTAAAAGTATTGGAAAAAAGGCTATGCATATGAGTTGCAGCATGGTATGATGGTATAACTCTGTGTTGGAGGGCCTCACATGGTTTGTTGCAGGGTCTGGCATAGTTTGTTGCAGGTTTTCATGATTACATGTTGGCATACATAATTGATGTATGTATGGTGATGACATATGGTTGAGTGTTGAAAGACTATATTGGATGCATGGTACTAACCCTAGAGTGTGAATTAAGACATTTTTCTGTTAAGGAACAATGTTGGTTATGACAGCGAAGTTATGGCACTTTGGTCGTGAGATATATCATGATGATGCTAGCTAGAGATGTCATTGATCTAATGAGGCACACTTCTAGTACATATTTTTGGATGCTTAGTATTTGTTGTAGTGAATGGAGGTTGAGGAAGATCTGTTAGGATACATGGACGATACATATTTGAGTTCCATTGACATATCTGATGATGTATTGTTAGAGGCATATTTGTTGGATATCTTGGTGCATGCATTTGGCATGTGGTTGAGCTACATATTGGGACATGTAGTTGATGAGTTGATGAGGTGGTCATGTTATACACCATTGATGAGTCATAGATTGATCTATAGATTGATGCATTTTTGGTACACTTTTGGTACATTGTTAGAGGCACTTGCTAGCAGTATGATTGGCACATGTTTTATGGTGGATATGGCATACATGTATGAGGACACATCTTGACTGTAGTTCATATTGTTGAGGTGTGGTGCATTGTTGATGCACTTTCCTGGTACAAGTAGTGATACATGTTTAGTGCAATGTTGATGCACTCATAGATGGTATATGGGGGATAGTACTTGGCTAAAGTACATCATCGATATTACTTGTTTAGCATATGCTCGGTACATGATGTATGGGATGATATAGTTGAGACACTTGATTGATTGAAGATGCATGATTGTGGCACTTGGTTCATGGTATAATCATATCATGAGTGATATGACATTTGGTTGAGGCACATGGTTGGCATGTTGTTAGAGGCATATGGTTGATACACTCCATTGATGATATCTTATGGTATATGGTTGATGTACATGGGTGTTGTGCATGGTTGGCACACAATATGGCACATGATGTACTTGGTTGATATTTTTTTCATGATTCTCTATTCATTGTTGACATATATTTTGTCCTTGGACTCTCAAAGTAGTGTTAATATTTGTCTTCCTTTTTAGCCATTCATACAACAAACAAGGAAACTCAACAAATAAAATTTCATGCAAATCTATGTAGATATACCTTTGTTTCTAGAACTCAATGTTGGTTATCATATCCTTGGTCTCTCATCATGTAAACTCATCTTCCTTATTAGATAAAATTTCTTTTATTTCTTCCTGACATGGATTCCATATTAGTCTTCCCTTCATCTTGCAATACAAAACCTTTAGATCCTGACAAAAGAACCTGACATTTTTTGGCACGTGTCTCTTCTATCGTTGGGGGTTGAATACCCTGGGTTCATCAATATTCTACCAACAAAAACCCAAGGTGTTGACATATCAACCTTCAATCGAGGACCGAAGAAGGTCTCACCCAATATGCCATGAGAATCACAGAGACCATCTTGTCTTGTTTCGTATGTGAAGGGATAGTGCACACAAGGAAAACGCTCAGGATTTTATATATTCATCCATTCATAATCCATTAACACAATAATAAGCATAAACCATTAAAATAGATACCCATTCAACTTAGAAAACACATATCAAATTGTAGAGATAAACATCACTTTGTATTATATTCATTTGTTCCAAAAATGCATAAAAAGACATATTCATATCACATAGAACTATTCTCTTACGCTATGATTCATTCAACATACAATCCATTACACTGCAATATATCCCCATTTTCCCACCAAACTAATTCTATTATAGAATCTTTGTGAAACAAAGACAAGACTCCTACAAACTCAGACAAAATTATCTCAAAATCGACACTGGACTACCCTCAAAACTGGATTGTTCTTCTTCTCTTCTGCACTCGAATCTGTTTGTTTCTTTTTCTGTCATTTTATTCTCTTCTCGATTCTCTTCAGTGATCACCATATCCACATGCTTCTTATGTATGCATGCATCCCACATATCCTCCTTGAAGTGTGGAAATCCTAACTTACTTTCCAACTCATCCATAATCTTTCCCATGATCCTTCGGGCTATTCTTGATCATCATTTAGGAAGATTCCCGAAGATATTCTCGTATTTGGTCTGCACACACTATATTTCATATCCTTTGTGTGCCATACAAAATTGGGTTGACATGCACACAATCTTTCTTTGGATGGCGCAACAGTTAATACTCCTTATGTCGCACAATGTTATGTGCATGAAATGTTGATTTGTGGTGCACACACAACTTACCCAAAACCTTGGGTGCCAAAATACAACCTAGATTTATCCCATATTTGGTCAAAAACTTATAAGTTTTTATATTTTGACATGTTTCAGTGAATTCTAAAAAAAAACTAGAAGAAAATCATCGATCAATGATGGACTTTTGGAGTTTAGTGAATTCTGAATGAAACTTAGAAGAAAATCATTGATCACCGATGGAATTTTTAGAGTTGGTGAAGTTCGAATGAAACTTAGAAGAAAATCATAGATCGATGATGGATGGTCTGGAGTTCAGTGAAGTTTGAAGAAATTTTGAGCTTGTTGATGAAGAAAAATTGTTGATCACCAATGTATTTTTTGGAGTTCGTAAAATTTCAATGAAGTATGAACAAAAGTTAAAATAAAATTGTCGATCACCAACGAAGCGATCGAAGTTCGGTAAAATTCTACAAAGTATGAATTTTCCTAAAATCGTGGATCGTAAATCAACGATCAAGATTCATCTTTGAATTTTGGTGAATTTTAGCAGATCGATGATAGAGATTTGTCTTCAAAGTTTGGAGAAGTTTAGTAGATCGACGATCGAGATTCATCTTTGGAGTTTGGCGAAGTTTAGCATATCAACAGTCAAGATGCATCTACAAGTTCAAAGAATTTTGGTAAGGGTTGGAGAATCAACGACTGAGATATATTTTGATCTTGAGATCAACAACCCAAATCTACCATGGGTTTGGTCAACAATTTCTAATTTAAACGAGTTTGGCAATGTGAAAGGAATTTCGCTGATTGTCGATGGAGCTTTTCAAAGTTCGAAGAAATTTAGTGAAATGGGAAAAAAATGTAGTTCAAACGAAATGGTCAATCGTTAATGGAAGTGATATGAGTTATACAAAATTCTACAAAGTATGACTTTTTTGAAAATCATTGATCGTTGATGGAATGATTAGAGTTCAACAAAATTCTACGAAGGAATTCATCGTTGTAAAGAAAATTGTCGATCGTTGATGCAAAGTAAATTGTCGATCGTTTATGGAAGAAATAAGTCGATCACTAATGAAGGGAAAGGAAGATGATGACATGGAAAAATAATGGGATGACATGTGGACATTAACAACCACATTCCATGCCATGTCAGTCAGATTGTTATGTCAACAAAAATAGACAATTTACAAAAAAAAAAAAGTTTGGAGTCAAAAACTTGTTTTGGCCATAATGGGAGTGTTTCAACTTAGAATCCAATGACATTTAAGGTGTATTTTCACAGTTATGAGGGCTACAAGAATTCCATTCAGGGCCGCCAACTAATTTTTCTTAAATTTTCTGAAAAATGTGAATTAATGGGTTTTAAAGATAACTGGGGCCCAAATGAAGGTGAAAATTTTATAGGGAGTCCAAATATCATGAATGAAGATACTCATTTTGGATTTTGGAAAAATTGAAAATGGGTTGGTGTGGGGTTACTCAAACAGGGAAAAATCCACTATTCTTGGGTGTGTTTTGAGGATTTTTGAAATCTTTAGAGGAGGAAAAGGGACCCCAGATCACAAATCCAGAAAAAAATATTTAGACAACATTTTATCTACACATAAATTTGGACAACTTTAGACAGTTTTTCCCAATTTCACTCCATTTGGGAGATAGCTAGTTTTGGCTGAAAAATTATAAGTTCGAAGAAAATGAAAAAGTGCAAAGTCATTAATTCCATATTTATACAAAATTTGACTATAGCATCCAATTTTAAATCCAAAAGTTGTTGTGTGTTCACAATCACAAGTTCTATTTGCAAACAATACAAAATATTTCTTGATTCCTTTCATATTTTCTATTGTAGGTGGCAGAAAATGGCATTTTAGCTAAAACTGCATCAGTAAAAATAGGTCACAAATGAGTAGAAAATGCAATCTTTAAAAGTTTGTAAAGTTTATCTCAAAACTTATACCAAAGGCGTGAGTAAAACCATTGGAAAGGTAATCATGAGGACAACCTGATGGGAGGTTTAGGTTCTCCCAATAAGTAATTGGTTGTGTTGTAAAGTTGTAGGAAAAAGGGCAATTGGACTCCATGAAGTATGCAATTTCTCAATGTGAGATTTTTCCAAATAATGTGAAATTTTGGGGGAAAAAATTCCAGATGATAGAGATATGAGTATTATGTAAGGAAGAATATAGATTCTCATAATGGTGCTCATGTAATGTTATGAAGGCACATTTGGGATAGTAACAACCTAACAAATAAAAATAGTGTTGTTCCTGAGATTAATCCTAAGGCTCAAAGAGTAATGTCAGGCATCAAGAGTGTTTAAAGAAAATATTTTAAATGAGTTCTTTTCCTACCTTTAGTTCTATAAGAAATTATCTTTAAATGAAATTAATAATATGATAGTACAGAGGTTGTATTTCGTTGTCTGAGTCACAATTATAATATCAAATGGTGTGAAGGAAAGTTACAAAATTGTTAAACAAAGCTAGGCATCAATTGCAAATGAGTCTCACCTTGTTTGTAGTGGAAGAAAAGTAGAGAAGGCACCCTTGAACAGGATATGAAATGCAGTAATTCACGCAGAATGCAGGTCTTGTTTTACTCACAGTAAATACAGAGGAAAAATTGCTTACCTAATGAATTGTTGGTATAATATGATCACAATAGTTATAATACTAAATTGCAATCAATCTCTTTTCAAGGAATTACATAAAGAAATTCAGAGAAATGAAAATACAGAGGAAACACATAACTCAAACTGAACGAAAATTAGAATCTATGTCTTCACTTGTATTAATACTCAAAAAAGAGAGTTTCTCTATTACATTCGGCAAGAAGCAGCCTTGAATAGATCTTAAATATATGTACTTATACAAAATCTGTCACAACTCAATAACCATTGGACTTCTTACAATATTTAATTAAAAATAGCAAACATCTAAATAAAACAACATGTAAATCTTGATGAGTTTCGTTGGCGTTCTCTTCTGTCTCTTCGTCTGCTGGAAAAAAACACTTATTGTCCTTAGTCCTTTGGGCCGGATACACATGTCATTAAGGCCACCTTAATCATTCAACATATTTTCTTGGCCGTTTTATTTTCGTTTCTGTCTGTCCCTCCAGATATGTTCAGCAAGGCAATGAATCACAGTTGAGATCATGGGGGAAGGATAATCAGATGAATAGCACTGCATTGGCTCGTCAAGGAATGGATAACGAGCATAGGAAAAAGTAATTTTCTATGGGAAGAATTATGATGGAACAAGTGTATAATGATGAAGTGGGGATAAGTGGATATTAGAATGCGGGTGGACGAGATAAGTGGTTGTTGGAAGGTGAAAGGTAGAGAGGGAAAAAGGAAAGGACAATGTGGATGTTTTATTACTTTCTCCCAGATATACTTGTTTTTCCATGTTCAATACATTGGGTGCATCTATCCAACAATTCCATCATGAACCTTGAGGGCTCATTGTTTTCATTTACCTCGAAAGCTAATAATTTCCTTTCTATCTGAGGCAAATTTTCTTGGATCCTTTTCACTTCTTGAGTTGTGGCCTGGAACTGTGAACTTGGATTCACTAGCCATTTATTGATTTTAAGAAGATCAATATGGCTCATTTCCTGAATGGATGCTAGAGTTTCTTCTTTTCTCTTTCTAGAATGTTGGTTCATTTCTATATAAATTTTCCCCAGGGATTATGAGACATTACTTCCCTCAAGATCAATCAACCCTTTATTTAATGATGACAACGCTTCTAAACAAGATTATTTTACCTCTCTGGAAAGTCTTTTTCTCTCTACCAGATTTGTTTCCCAGAACTTTAAGGCCATCTCACCCTTTAATTGTTCAGAATTAGAAAGAAGAGGAAAATCAAGGACATTATATTTTTCCATCAATATGAGTACTTCCTGAAACTTAGAACGGGTTGAGCGGGCCTATTTTTCCTTGAAATAAATTTCCTTTAGAGAAAGGTCTACTACCTAATATCACTTTTGGATGGCATCTACATTCAGATAAAGGTCTTGTTGGGAAGCTTCCAACTTCTCATTTATTTCCAACACTTGAGTTTGGAAGGTTGAGAGGTCTATCGAGGTACCTTCGGTTAGGTCAAATCTGGCTTGCAGTTGTTCTATCAACTCGTCACGGTGAGTGACCAGAATTTGGCTAGTCTACAAATTCTAGTGGACCAGATTGAGGTTATCCTGAAGCTGTTTGATTTGTTGATGATAACTAGCCCTGATTTTCTTGAAATCCTGGTTCATTATGTTTCTGATAGTCTATTATGTGGAATGTATCTGATTTTGCAAGTGCTCTACCAATAGGAACTTTTGTCGCAGTTGTTCGGTCAACTTGTCCACAGACCATTGATTGGAAGTCGCAAAAGAACCTAATGAACCTGTAACTTCCCTTGCAAATTCTAGATCATCTTGGTCATTCTCGTCATACACCATTAACTGCCTTTTAATTATCACTCCATCTTTTTGGTGAGATTCCCTTTTCACGATGGCTTTTCGTTTCTTACTAAAAAAGAAATTTCAAGGAGGCATATCTTCGGGAAAGATGGGTATAAGATAACCTACAAAAAAAAGTTCAGAATTAGGATTTTCGAAGCTGGTTTGTAGAGGGGTTAGTGATGTAATGGGAGTAGAAATCTTTGTGGACTGTTTCTGCTTTGTTGTATTTGAGGTGACAACAGGAGTAGCTGGTGTCAGAGGAGGCACATATTTTCCCTGCTTTAGGACAACTTCAAGTTGAGCTAGTTCCTGGGGGCTTAGTTGGATTGAAAATAATGTTTTTAATTCATGGGTTAACACCTCTGTTGGCACAGGGGCAGACCCAGGATTCAATGCTACAACAACGCACCAACAAAACCCTAACTATCGGCCCTTTCGGAAACACCTGTGAAGCAGATGAAGTCTCACCCGAGGTAGAGGCAAGGGTGGTTGCAGGATGTAACGCCCCATATTTTGGCCTTAGGTAGTTAGAACTTTGATTTTTCTCATCTTAGTAATTCATTTCTTAACAACTATTTGGACTCAACAAAGTTGATATAGACATATGACATGTGTACATCTTGACCTATTTATGTGTTGCATACTATTAATTTAATTGTTATATGCTCACGATGATGATAAACTCTTTGATTTGTTTAAACATGCAAATTAATGCGTGGCATTTAGGTACATGTATATCGATTCAAAGTTATGTTGTGAATGCATAACAGATGCAAGACATGATAACATTAAACATACATTTCTTAATTGAACGTCGATACAGATATGGATTCATATATGAAATTATGATGCATATACATGGATATGAGTTATTGGTGAAATAACCTACAGGTTGATGAGCTATGTGATAGCCAAATGACTACAATGATGAGGTAACATGGATGTCATAGACATCGAGAAGATAGTGTATGCTATAAGTTATAATTATTATTTAATTTATGATTCAAAATATTGCTATGATTTGTGGTAAGTGTGGTTTTGAATGGACACAAATTTCCCAGAGTGGTTATTTGATGATGTGACTCTAAGAATAGTAGTTGCACAATAGGGATTGATGTAGGGTGTTGACCCTAGTTCTATAAGGAGGGGTGGAGGTATTTCCCACCGTTTGTCCTCTGAAACCTAGAGTCATGGGAGGGTTGTGTGAAGTCACGCTCCCCTAGATGTGTGATGGCGACTGCTAGTTGCATGTTGGGGAAGCTTGGTCGAGATGTATGACACTTCCTCTTACGGGTTTTATCTGGAGTTAGGTCAATATAGTTGACGCTCCAACTTAGTCCAACAGAGGAAAGGATAGGATGGAAGATGGAAGTAGGTTAGGAAGGAAGGATGTTTCGATATTAGTTGAGAATACTAATTGGGGATTAGAGATGCCACTTTTGTTTACTCACTTGGTTTATGCCATTTTTAAAACCCTTTTTTGATTTCTTATTGATATTTTAAGTGTGATCAAGAGTTATTGAAGAATTGGTGTAATTTTGTTTGTTAAAGATTATTAAATGATGCATTACTTGATCTGTTGTCCTACATGTATTGGTGTGATCATATAGGAACTATGGACTAGAGGAAATGGTTATTTATCGTTAGTACATGCATGAGATATGTGTCCACTAGCTATGCACACATACCTTACACATGTACACTAGTACAATTAATTAATGTATTAATTATTAAAGTAGATTATTAACTATTTAATTAAATATTTATTGATTATGTAAATTATATTGTATACAAAATATCTAGAAGCATTAAATACCTTCTTTGACTTTGATTGATTGTTAGTATGATGAATTAAATGAGCATGGTGGGTTGTCATGTACATTTTGGGGAAAATTGTCAAAATTGTGTTTATTAGCTAGCATGAAAAGAAAGACTTTTCATTTTATTTATTGTTGTTTAATGCAAGTCATTTATATTTTAGTTTTATTTTAATTTTTTCCCAAAAATATAGATAAGGGAGGTTGATGGATAATAATGAGGGTGGTTGAGGAGACTTGGGGAAGGGTGTATCAAAACTTGATAAATAGGGATAAGTGGTGAGGAAGGGAATGGGGAGGTTTGGGCATGATGAGAGGTTGTGAAAGCTTTGGAAGATATATTTCTTATGATGGTTTTGTTTGAGCATTTGTGCTTTGTTGTTCTTGGAGTCATGGGCACGGAGGGCCAAGAAATTGAAAGGTTTCTTGGAGCTAGGAAGCTGGCTAGGCTCCTAGTTGGATGGGATGATTCCGTTGTTTCACTCTAGGAAAGCGGGAAAATAATGGTTGGAAGCATCTTCCTACTACTAGAAAATCTACATTGCAATTGATGAGCTTCGACAAACCATGGAGGAGGTATTTTCATTGGTATTTTGTTGTACTTCTATTTTAAGTTTTAAATATCGGAGTTAACATATTACTTAATTCATCATGTTATTTACA
>JZKD02S1354653.1:0-11586 GCA_000966675.3 Picea glauca | reverse complement strand
TATAACGTCGGTCTTGGGTGTACTTTCTTAAGTACAATAGTGAGGTATTTCCTATTTTTAAGATCTTTAAGGATTTTGTTGAGAAACACTCATATCCTTCTATCAAGAAACTACACATAAATAATGTGGGGAGCATGTCAATAAGGAATTCATAGATTTTTGTAGAGAACATGACATTCAACATGAGCTCTTCGTTCCCTACAACCCTCATCAAAATGGTGTTGCTGAAAGAAAGAATTGGACTTTGAAGGAAATGGAAAAATATATGATTCAGTCCAAGAACATTGCACCTTCTTTCTAGGTTGAAGAAATAAATTGTGCCAACTACATCCAAAATTGGATGACTCATAGGAAAGTACTGCATATGGCTCTAGAGGAAGCTTGGATCCATGTTAAGCCCAATGTCTCTACTTTTAGAATATTTGGCATTCTAGCATGGGCCTTAATTCTAGTTGAAAAGTACAAAGCTATGGAGAAGAAGAGCCAAACATTGATAATCGTTGGTTATTGTGAGGATATGAAGACATATAGGTTATTTGATCCTATTACTAAAGAAGTCTTCTTTCGAAGAGCTATCCATTTCGATGAAGGCTTCAACTCCACATCAAATACTTATACATCCTCAGATTGTCATGCTAACAATAGTGTTGAACATGCTCACAATTTTTCTTTAGATGATGATGATGATGACCATTTTGAAGATAAACATCATCTAAAAGAAAATATGCCACCTACACCAAGAGAGCATGCGCATCTTGAACATGAACTTGATCAAGAACTGCATCTCAAGAGGAGCTTTTGTGAGAGAAAGAGACCTAACAGGTATGGCTACGAGTCAACCAATTTTAGCTATTCTTCCTCATCCTCTTCTCCTATTTGGTGACAAACAATAGGTGTCTCTTTTTTTAGTCATACTATCTTAAATATTCCACAACAATTTTCTAAAGCTGTTGGGATACCTGACTCGATGTTTCCATGACAGAGGAGTATTCTTCATTAATGAAGAATCACACATGGGATCTTGTTCCTCTTCCAAAGGGACAAAATATAGTTAATTGTAAATAGGTCTATAGGACCAAATATGTAGCAAATGGCTCTGTTGACAAACATAAGGCATGTCTTGTCACCAAAGGATTTTCACAGGTTGAAGGGATTGATTACTCTGAGACCGTTTCCCCTATTACCAAGATGAATTATATATGCCTTGTTCTTTCTCTTGTTGCTCCCAAAAGCTGGTCAGTAGACCAGATGGATGTGGAGAGTTCCTTTCTGTATGGTGATTTAAATGAGGAAACCTACATGGAGAATGCTCTTGGTTTTGTGCAAGATTCTTCTCTTTTTTGCAGGCTCTGATGTTCTCTGTATGGTCTCAAACAAGCCTCTCGAGCTTGGTATGATAAGATGGATAGTTTTCTGATTTCTTCAAGGTTTGATCGTTTCCAGAGGCATGGCATTGATCTCTTGATTCTGGTTCTGTATGTGGATGATTTAATTCTCAGAGGGAGTTCTTCATCTATGATTTAGAGTATTCAAAAAACATTGATGAGACAATTTGATATGACATATCTAGGAATTCTGCGTTATTTTCTTGGTCTGCAAGTTCTTGAGTCTTCCAAAGGAATCTCCATTTTTTAGTATCTAAGTATGCACTTTTTAGTAGAATATGTTTCTCGCCGCTTGTTAATCCTTCGTTGTATCGACACTTAGTTGGGAGTTCGTTGTATTTGACTTATATAGGTCCTCACATCTCTATTGCAGTAGGAATTGTCTCTTAGTTCTTTGAGATCCTCATGAGAGTCACTATAAGAAAATAAAGTACATTATGAGGTACATTTAGGGTACTACCAATTTTGGCATTCAATACTTTGCTCGTGCTTCTTAGCTTATGGGTTTCACTGAATCTAATTGGGTTGGTTCGGTTCATGATCGAAAGTCCACATCTCAATTTTTCTATTGCCTTGGGTTCACACCTATTACATGGTCTTGCAAAAAATAATTTGCAATTGCTTTATCCTCGGCTGAAGCTTCTGCGGTTCCTACTAGTTAGGAAGTTTTTTGGCTTCGACATCTACTGAGAGAGTTTAGCATTCAAGAGGATCATCCCACTACTCTTTGGTGTGATAATGAGAGTGCCATATACATTTCTCGCAACCAGTGGAACATCGACGGACCAAACACATTGAGATCCATATGCACTTCATTAGACAACTCATCTAGGATGATCTGTTCTCTGCTTGGAATATTTTTCTATTGAAAGGCAAGTTGCTTACATCTTCACTAAACCTTTGGCATCACCTTGTTTTCTTCAGCTATGATCAATGCTTGGGGTGAAGGAAGTTGTCTCTCGCGGGTTATCTTGAGACCTCCTACCTTCACCTTTTTATGTTGTTTTCTATCTTTAGGGGAGGAGTTTTTTCCTACGGGTTTGCTCATTTTCTTCACTTATGAGAGTTTCTAGGACTGATTTTTTGAGGTTTTTGTACTTCCCTAAGTTGCACTTATGGGGGGTGTTGATGTATATGTTTACTTAGGACATGTCATCTTTCTTGGCTATGTGTGGACTCTAACCATGTAATTCTTTGTTTGACTTATCATTGGAGTAGTTGAATTACCCAATCATCTCAATCATCTCTTTGTCCGAATACTTCAATAGTTGAATTCCATCTACCTCCACTAAGTGTTGTTTCATCTCAACCTATTATAAACCAACCATCTCCTTTTCTTCTTTTTCTTAATACTCCAATGGATGAATTATCCATCTACCTCCACTAAGTGTTGTTTCCTCTCAACCTATTATAAATAGAGGAACGTTTCTTAATATCTTCGAGTGTAAGTTGCCATGAGACTTTATCATTCCAGTTTCATTGCAAACCCAAAGAAATATTTACGTGCATTCAACCCAAACCACATTAGTTTAAAATTTGGGATCAACTCAAACCAGCAAAGCACAAAACAAAATAATTAACTCCAGTAAGAGGTATACCTGTACGAGCCATTTATCAAAGTGTCTCGACGCTCAATAAGCAAACAGCGGGTTCATTAAAAAATCCTCCAAGAAAAACCCCTAATTTCAAATTCTCTGAAAAGATATAGAGGAGCGAGCGATTCTGGTTATGAGATCCATTCCTCCATTAATTTTATTCACAGACAATGGATACGCTGTAAGAAACTTACCATGCCAGTGATTAACAGGAATTCTGTACATGCCTTCAAACTGCAATCATGAGCTTCGTCATTCTACGTGCTATCCATGCACCGACAAATTTTGACCAATGTTCAGTGACCAAGGTTTATTATTTAAGGGTGGGTTCTCTTTCCGACAAATTCGAACTTTCAGCTTTAACCGCGGCAGGCGTTACCGCTCTGCGGGAATTTGTTATTTTAGCTTATGAAAATATATTAAACACATTTCAATCTATCTAATTCAATATGTGAATGATTAGGAGGAAAAGACACAATAATCAGAACCCGCGATAACCACACCGTGGTTTACATTCAGTTCATACAGATCACCAGTATGTCAAATAAACTGGTTCACCTGATCATCTAGCACCAGGTTGATTGCCTCATAATCTGCGTTGATATTATCTTCGTGATCAGCATGATGTTTTCTCCTCTTACAATAGATGAACTGGGCTAGAATCTACAGTGTCTTTGTTAAGGGTTCGCGTCACTAATATTCACGAATATTACAAGGGTAAATGGAAGAATTAATAATAACATTTGGTAGCCTTAACATACTTATCATATTGAACACAACTCTGCAAGATCTATTGTGAAAGGATACAAAGCAATCTAAGAGGACACATACTCCTGCATCCACAAGCCATGGTATATCTGACTTTAGTTTCTTCCATTCCAAAGTCCTTACAAGAATGCTGCATACAACAACAAACATAGTTTACAGATAAGTTAGCTACTGTTATCTCAGAATAGATTAAATAAGCATCGAAACAATTATTTTCGAATGGAAGACAAAACTAAAATTACCTTCCTGCATAGGTTGCATTACCGATGAGCGCAAACATGAACATCATTGGATTTAGACCCTGATCACATAAGAAAGTAATAAGCTCATTATATGCATACAGTTAATCTTAAAAGTTATTCAATTTTCATGAAAAGTTCCTTGTAATTTGTGAAACAATTCAGAGAGATAACCATAGAAGTACCTCCACAGATCCTCGCTGCACCTATTAAAACATTTATCATCAATAACAATGTTAGTTCTAATATGGAAATCCTGACGATGAAAGGAATTAATTTAATGGGTGGCCAAAAGTTTAATCTGACTAAACAGTTGATAAATTACAACATTTATTAACAACAGTTGTATATAATGTAGTCATAGGAGTCTCTCTAGCATTTAAAAAGTGTTTTTGAGATTACATTTTTCCAAATTTGTGGAAGGCGTCCACCCATATAGATAGCAGCCATAATCCACCCCAAGCTTGTTCCTACTAGACTGGTAGACTGTTCACTTATCATTAAGTCGCTGACTGTAACAGTGACCGCTTCCTAAACATGCACAGCATCACTGAATAATTACATAGCTAATCAATTCATGTTATTATTTTAAATTATTTTAAAGTCTACAGCGTTCTTGCATGTGCAATAAGATGCTGCAGATTACAGTTACCTGCAAAACTTTCCTGCCTGTTAGTAGAACTGATGCCCTTGAATCTACTCTAGTAGAATCGAAGGTTTGAAAGGAGTTGTTTGCGTGTAAATGGAAGTAATTGAACCCACCAACTACGAATACTGTTGCAGCTACCTGGAGATTACAGAAATAGAAAAAAATAAACTTAGTACTACAAGAATTGGCCTTAGAGTGGAAAGGTTTAGTACTGAATACAGGATGAAAGCCTACACTGCGTAGTGTGCTTTTTGAATTCTTAGGACTTCTACAACCATTGCTGGCTAGCAATCCTTCATCGTCTAAAGAGGACTGGTTTAATGTAAAACTCGGGCCACTCCGACCAGAACCACGGGATGATGCAGATATATACGAGCCTAGAGTAGGGGTATGACTGCTTGCTAGAGATCTCGCTGACCTGGAAGATAAACATTTGATGAAGTCCATTAGCATCATATGACTTGATTCATGGTGAGGAACCATGATAAAAATACCACTAGATTTCAAAAAATAGACAGCAAGATCGGGGATGACATTCTGGTATTTACATGTAATATATGTTCCTGCCAATGGATCTCTGACTACTTGGAGAAATAGTGGGAATAGGTAAATTAGACGCAGCAGTCCCATTAGATAATTTCTTGGCTAGCTCCGCGGAATTGTCTATATTCTCAGGTACGTTCACAGGCTCTGTATGCTCGGACATATCCTTGCTTGCACAGTCCTGTTTTTGCAAAAGAACTATAGCATTAGAAATTTCTCTTAGATTCCTGGGGAGAAACTGATTTTGATAAAGCTCTACGTAGAATATAAACATGCCATAATCATATCATACTTCGTACCGTGGATGGTGACCTTATTTTCCTGGATTTCCACCACTTGTAAATATGGCCATAATATAGACTTTGCAAAACTAGCACCACAGTGGTAATTGTATAAAGCTGAACAGATAAAAGGAAATAGTGACTCTGTAGATATGTTCAAATAACAAATAACACAATAGATATTACAATATAATTTGGATATTATAAAAGTTTGAATCATGAAGAATTCTTACCAGTGCTGTGTAGAACTGTGTAGGGAGCTGCAAGAAGAAACATATTTTCTATATTAGAAGCGCTAAAACAAGTAATACATTTCGTACTAAATCTGTAGTTCACAATCAATATTTGTTATTTGTCGAGAACCAGGCTTGCGAGCATCCATCAAACCGAAAAAAACACTGAAATTTTTACTAATTCTTTTTAATTAATAAAAAATAAATAAAGTTTGCACATTTAACGATTTGAAAAATAACTTCAATTTTCCCAATATTACAAACTGATGATGTTTTTAAGTAGGCATAAGTGCTGTTTTTAAGTAGGCACTGGAGACATTCTCTCAGAAGCTCAAAAGCAGTTTTATAACTCTTATTTCGTTATGTCAGATTTGAATACTTATTTATTTAGTGAGATAAGTTCGTGAACAACTTACAGTTGTTGGCACCAGCAAACACCCGATCAGATTGAAGACATCTCTGCAAGATTAACAGCATTTCACGCGTTAAGAACCAATTCACTCGCGTTAAGAACAAATCAGAACGCAAATAAAAACCCTCAATAGGTTATGCCAGCGTAACAAAATCTAATAACAACCAGCATTGACATCACAAATGACAAGACTAAAACCAGTGAACATACATTAAAAAATGATTCAACGGAGAAGCATAAGCTGCGAGAGAGTAAAAGCCCGCTTACCCCACAACCCATGCCATAAGAAATGCAAGCGAGAGTCCCTCTGTCGATCCAGACTTGAAGTTGGTAACGATCTGGGGAATCTCAGCAATAGCCCAGCTGAAAATGCTGATCAAACCGAAACAAAGAGAGACATAATCTCTCACTCCGCACACACAGTCCTTCAGATACATCTCCACCCACCACACACAGCTTCTTCCAGATGCACAATGCTCCATGATAGGAGATTATCAATACTCAATTGCTAAACCTCTCCAAAAACATGAGAGCCCCCTTCACATATATATTCATGAGCAAAATCAATGAGTAAATTCACTAATGCTAAATAATCGTGTAAATTAAAATCTACGGATTAATCCAATGGAGGCTATTTTCGCATCACATCTCATTCCATGCCAACCGAACATACATTTCTCTAGTCTTTTGTATTAATGTGACGATGTAAGTAGCAGTACAACTCATGAGTTTTTCACATGTGAATATTGAACATTAACCAAAACAACAAACCGGAAATGTACAGATAGCGGATGATGCGAGCGCTTGTGTATGGTTGGCGGTGGCCCTGTTATACACCCGTCGTTACTGCAGCGTTCGATGTCGTTTCTACATTTTTGTTGGATGCGTTTCTACGCGCTGGCGTTCCGCTTTTAATGGAGTCCTTATCTGAACGAAATTTGTCGTCTTATCCATAGGAGAGCTTTTATATGTGACACCATGTCGACACTATGTGCGCTCTGTGTCGGCACGTACACTTTTTGGTGGATGCTGGTACTAATTCTGCCATCCCAATTCTTGTCTCTATATACAAACATTAAATTTGGGTCCCTGTTTCCAGTTCATATACTCTATCGGATGGTTGGAGGTTTTCACTCTAATGGTTATAGACACCTTCAGCACTTTGGGATGACAGAAGCTGTGTGTGACACACAGTTCCACCCTCCAATGTGTGGTATACACCTTCATATCTGTGGAACGTATGTGGGTGTGTATGAGACACACTTTTACAGCTTTATTGAAGGTGAAGACGTGTGTGAGGCACATTTTTATACTTCTTTCATATTCGTCAAGGTCCATCCATGAAAAGGGATTAGAGAAAGTTGGAATCCAATTCCTAAATCGAATTCACATATTTTTGGAGAGTTATATATTTGTGTATCTATGAAAACTATTTCTGAAAGTTCAATCTGTACGCTAGATCGGGATTGGAGAAAGTTGGAATCTATAGTTGTGTGATAGCCAACAAAAGAAAACACAAATCTTGAAACAACTCATTCAAATCCAAGAAGACTACTATGGAAATCAGACATAGGGCAATCAACAAAGTAGTAGGGCTTATAGGGAGAATAACAACACTCGTATTTCAATATAGAGCGACTCACCGAAATGTAGCATTAAAATATGAAGGCCATCATTACGGCAATTTCTTAAGGAGCAGTAGATAGAAGTTCCAGAACAACAAGACCAAGATAATGATCCCCTTAAAGGTTACGAAGAGTATCTAGCCACACTAGAAGGTTTCTAGGAAGCATTTTCTTTCCAAGACTATTAAAATGCTAAATATAGGAACAAACCAAGGGAATGGAACAACACCAACAAAACTATAATCTTATGCATAGGGTGGGTAGGTTAACTATTCCCTCTTTTGATGGATCAACTAATAATTCAACGAGCGCTTGGGTGCAAAAGATCGACACTTACCTCCAACTCAACCCAATGATTGAGGCAAAGGAAATCAATATTTCCACCTTACATTTGGATGGAGAGACTCATGAATTGTGGCATCATGGGTTCATCAATCTTGGACATGCTAACATTACATCATATGTAGAATTCACCCAGAGGGTGATGGACAGGTTCGAAATGAAGGATCTTGAAATTCATTTTAGGGAGTTGGCCTAGTTGAGACAAATAGCTACACTAGAGGCATTTATCACAGAGTTTCATAGGTTGGTTGTCAACTAATATCTTAGAACAAAGGTTGGTGATGCTATTTACAGAGGGGATAATTGAACCCTTGAAGGGATGGGTTAAGGATTATAGGCCACCCACATTATAGGATGCCATCAAGAAAACTTAGGATATGGCATACACAACAATCATAAAGGCCCCAGTAAAGACCTTCATTCCTTGGAAGGGGCATGCGACAAAGTTTCCCCAACAGACATGGATGGGGAAAGATAGGTTGGATGAAGACACTTAGAGAGAGATTAGAAGAAATAAACTATGCTTTAGTTGCAAGGATCCATGGGAACCAGGTCATCGATGTATGGGAAAGGGAAAGGTCCATTATATTGAAGTAATATCTAATGAAGAAGATGAAGGTGACGAGGAGAACTCCCACAATCGAGATGAGGGTCAGAACAATGGTGAGGCACCACACCTTGAAATTCCAGAACATGCACCATTACAAGAAGGGGTCAAGAAGGTGACCATAGCTACATTGTCAAGAGTCCCCAGGTACTATACCTTCCAAATCAGGGGCATTATGTAGGGAAAAAGAGTTACAATTTTGATTGATGGAGGGGCCACCCATAATTTCATAGATGCATCATTGGCTATTAGGAGACAAATTCCCACAAAGGAATTTGAGAGTTTTGAAGTAGTAGTGGCAGATGGGTATAACATGATGTGTACATAGAAGGTTAGAGGGTTGGATGTGACATTGGGACACTACACATTGACCGATGACTTTTATGTGGTGGAACTAGTAGACACTAATGTGGTATTGGGAGTACAATGGTTAAATTCCCTTGGGGACTTCAAAATGAATTATCAAGAGATGAGGATGGAATTCATAGACACTAGGGGTCAACGGGTTATCGTGAGGGGTATATTGTAACACACCCACAATGAGGAATATAATTCTCTTTTTCTTTTCTTTTTTATTTTTTCTTTTCTTAAAGGAAAAAATCTCCATTCATGGTTGCTAATTTGGAAGGTCGGGGAACCAACCCGACTTCCTGGTCACTGGGTCGTGCTTTCCCCTTGAGCTGAAGCAATTCTTTGGTCCCTGCTGCAACCTTCACTAAACAAAATCCATAGGTCCTTGTGTGAAACTACGCCTGTGCGAACTAGCATGAGGTGCAAGCTCTTTTCCCACACGACCATGGCGCTATGACCACGGTCCACACCAAAAGGTGTTTTGCATCTCATGACCTTGGGAATATTCGTGGGATACAAACTCGACTCTCCAACCTCCTAAATATCGAAATCCAACTAAGGGCCTAGAAAATGCTATCCCTCTCTCTTATGCACTCGACGTGGGCCTCTAGCCTATGTGACCATGGGCTGTGACCGCAAGCCTATGAAAAAGGCATGTCACAATCTCATGTATCGGGACTTTATGAATGAGCCACCTCGATTATCCCAAAAGTTGATTCCTGAAAAAAACTTAGCACTGGCTAGCTCCTCTCATATCCTCCTCCACGTGACCACCACCCGTGACCATAGACCAAGCCCAAAAGGCGTGTCACATTTTGCGACTTCGGGACTTCTACATATGAGTCAACTCTGACTCCCTAACTCTTGAGCTCCAAAAATGGATAACGTTCCTTAGCTCTTCCTTTGGCCTCCGTCCATGTGACCATTCACTATGACATGGGGCCTACCTCTAAAGCGCATCGAAACTTCATGTATCGCAAGTTCTCGTTGCTTCCCTCTTTGACTTTTCCCTCCTGCGAGTTAGCAAAATGTTGGTCTCTCACCACACGTCTCTCCAAATGGAAGGTTCTGATGATGTCGAGATGATCAATGACTGTGATCTTTTCGCGAGTTTGCGTTTCACGAATTCTCACAAATGGCTCTTTGACTTCTTGAAGATGTGAGCCAACGAAATGATGAGCACTCACCACATGTCCCTTCCTCAAATATAACGGCTGTGATAGAACACAGATCTTCCCAGACGAATCTCATATGTTCATCTCCCGAACGAAAAAATACTCCCTTTCGATACTTGGATTTCTTGCTATCCCTCCCGAGCTTCATCGATTAAGAAGGATTTAGGAGCGTTACGCTCTTTCTCCTAGAATTAACATGTAGAGGGATCTTCGGCGCAACTATTGCGCTACTTCATCAGGTCTAGGACTTAAGTGGTTCTGGGTTTCTGATTACCACGCAGACAGAGAGCTTGTGCATATCTGCACTACCTCTCCTAAGATTAATAGATTCCATCCTCACACGGATTGCGAGGTTCAACCTCCGCATTCAGGGAAGTACTCACTTGGCTCTAGGATGGTGATGAAATTCCCTGGGGAAAATGCCTTCAAATGATTAAACCGAGGTGCATGGAACTCCAAACGAGATTATAGGCTCTTAAGGAAACGAACGCATATTCGTAACTTAATCATCTAATATAGAGAAATAAACCTTTATAGATATGTAAATATTCGCATGCATCCATTATTTACAATTCAAAAACATAAAACAAGAAAACGCTTATAAGAACCATAGATTGTGATGTGACTGTTGAAAGGGGTGGTCGTTTCCACTGAACCATGGGCTCGGTCACTCCCCATGGATTTATCACTGGCCACCCCCGAGCTTAAGCCATGATTCTTTCGAGATTTCACCTCTTACTTCCAGCTCAACGGAAGTTAGGGATGAAGGTTACTCTCCTTCTCCCAATATAGAAAATAGATTGGGACGAAGGTTACTCTCCTTCTCCTGGTTCAACCTCTAATTTTTGTGATGAGAACTCACTATTTTCACTTTCAATCCTTCCTCAGACCCAAGAGCTTCTCCTCTCATCTCTACACACTTGCCTGTCCCCCTTTTCCCATACCCCGACTTTCTTTCTTGCCTTCCTCCGCAAGATTGCATGTGGCTCGAATTTCCTCGTCTATGGTCAGGTCCGGGGGCCTTATAGATGGGCAGTCCGCCCCATCCCCTCATTAACTCTCGAGGATGCCTTCCCACCTACCAGCCTGACGGGAATTCATTCCTGGGTCAGAGAGTTGTTCTGATATGAGCAATTAAATTCTAGCATGGTACTGGTTCGGTGGAGGTTAACACAACCATTCTAGGTCTCCTCCACCACCTATTCATTAGCAATCATGGTCTCTCTCTTAGCACATCCCCTCTTTCAACAATCATGCAACACATAACATTTTCTATTAAAATAATCAGAATTTACATTCATTGACCTTCTACACAAGGTCCATCAAATCAAACATTCACACTTTTAAGTTTTCCATAGTTCCTCGGCCCATATAGTTATAT
>JZKD02S1354642.1:0-11586 GCA_000966675.3 Picea glauca | reverse complement strand
TGTAGCAGAAATAATATAGGTGACGCAGCAACCTTATGTATATGAGCTGAAATGAAATATTTATTGCATTAATGATATGATACAAGGTTTAATTGTGAACTTTGAATGCTCATTACCTCTTATGCTTTGTTGAAGAAGTGATATAAACCATTTGTCTCTTTTTAGCCATCATTGACTTCGTCAATAATAGCATTGATCATTTGCTCATATATGTATTGAAGGATAGTCATTGATTTTATGAAGTACTAACCCACTGCAAGCACATATTCTAGTTTTCTTTGTCTTGTCTCGCAAACAGGTGCATCATCAGTGGATCTTCCTCCTTGACTATCTCATACTTGGCTGCAATCTGTGAAAGGGAACCTATTGTCTTGATCCTTTATCCTTAGCCCTTCTTGAACCCAGATTGCATAGGGACGTCTCCCTTGGACTAGCCCTCCTAAATAGAAAGAGCCCCCCATCGAGGTGACAGTGGGTGGGGAAGCTCTTGTTACGCCGGTTTCAAAGCCTTGACTCAAGCTATCTAAGCCTCTCCTACAAACCGTGCGATAACAAGACCTATGGACTAAGTTAAATTGAGTGAAAAGGTGTGTAAAAGTAAGATATTGCTTGCCCAAAAATATGTATTTGTACCAAAACCGAAATTTAAAAGTTTGCCAATGTGAAGTTCTAAACCATGAGATTAAGCTTGAAAAGAATGTGTAGAACTTGAACAATTGCAAGAATATAAAATAGATTGCCTTAAACCATTCTCATGCCCATGATTACCTGCAAGATAAGAGATAAGTGCTTGAAAATTTAAGAGTGAACTAGCAAGTAAAAGATAGATGAAACATAAAGAGATTCCTATGCCTCCATGGGCTTAAACTAGCATTAGTGTTGTGTTCCTACTTCTAGATAATTTTAATCCATTAATCATAAGCACATTAGAAGTAAAACACTAAGCTAGCCATACAATTTAGGAAGGTTGGCCAAGCTAAGCACTTTCCTAGGTGTAGGCAAGAAACTAGAAAAAAATGCAGAAAATTACTTTTTAGAGAAGTGCAAGCCCTTAATGACTCTTTCGGGGCTTGCTTACAATGTGAGAAAGAAGGAGAATCGGAGGGTATTCAATACCCTAGCTTAGGAGGTGTTTCTTTGTTGTTTTAAGGCCCCAAATGGGTTGTTCCTCCACGTTTTATGTCAAAAACCTGCAAAAACCAGCAAATAAAACTTGCTGGAAAAACTGCAAAAATGACTGAAAAATCTGCAAAAAACTTCTGTTAGAGAAAACCAGAAATTTTAAGTAAAAACTAGCAGTGTTTGTATTCGATTTTGGTCTATTTAAGCACACCAATCCACCCAAATACATAATAATATGAACAGAAAAGCAAAACAGAAAATATTAGAGTTTTTTATGTGGATAAAAGAGATATTTCCAGATCTGAAATCTGAAATCTTCACAACAAAGCCTTAGACAACCTGCAAATCTTGTGAGAAAAGCTACAAAAATAGATAGTATGTGAGTAAATATAGATGGTAAAACAAAATACTTTGCAATACCCAAATAAACAATTCACTAGATCTATGATAAGACTATCACAAATCTATCCAAGCAAAATACTTTGCTTGGAGTTCCTATTCTAGATCTATAAGCTAAACATGCACAAGAAAAATACACAAGAACAAGATCACCTCATATGTAGCAAGATGGCGCCAAGAAGACCCTTAACACCATGGATCCTCCAAAGATTTCCTTGTATTAGAAGCAAGCTTGGACAAATACTTGCCACAAGCTTGAGAAAAGAAAAGAGTAAGAAAGAATGAGAGGGAAGAGTGGGAGAGGAGAGAATTTGGTAGAGTAACAGTAGACTGAGAATAGATGTCTCAAATGAGGGAGGGAAGGCTCTTATTTATACTTGGGAGCCAAGAATTACCCCTCTTGGATGAGTTACAAGTGTCACACATCAAGGAAAAGTCACTTTTAGGGTTTTGGTAAATGATTGAGGGGGTGAGGTGTAAAGGGGGAAAACACCTTTTCCTATGGTCAAACATTAAGTTAGACACCAAGGAAGGAGAATTTAGGGTTTAGGTGGTTTTTTTCACTTAAACTTTTTCATTCCCACATGTCAATTAGCTAGGGAACACCACTTTAAGTTGTTGGCTAGGCAAGGGGGGGTCTTTTAAGTGAAAAATTACTTTTCCAACTTAGGAAAAAGGTTAGGAAACCTTTCCCACTCTCTCTCAAACCTTTTTGCTCATTTTACAATTTTTGGTTTTTTTAATTTAGCCAATTATTTGTTGATTTTTTATTGACTTGGACTCATCATGGACAATGACCTAGCAAAACTTGTCCAATTGAGTTGAAAATTGGTCCAAGGGTGTAGGAGGTCTTATTCTATTTCTTTTGAGTACAAATACCCCTATCAAAAATCTCAATGACCTAGTTTTTACATTTTTTAACAAAAATTAATTAAAATTATCAAACTTAGGCAATTTTAATAAATTTAAAAAAACCTATCTAGACTCGACAGAATTCCGCAAAACTTTCAAAGATGTCTTACATGGTCATTTACAACATTCTTAAACACGACCTACCAGAGGACGAAACCATTAGAACGCCTTTCACCACTTTGGAGGAATTATTTGTGGGAGTGAAAAACTCAAGGAAAATTAATAAGGCTGGTTAGGCCAAATTACTAACCTGAGGAAAAAAAACACTCAGCGAAAGGGAATCCTCTAATGGTGAAGTCCTAAGGTAACTGACCTAACTATGATCCATGCATACCTATTACATTATTATCCCACGCAGGGGTACGAAACTTTCAATTACAAAAGTACATGTTGAAGGCCAAAAATGCCTTGTAGAACCAGGAAGTCTCTGACTTGGTAGCATTTGATGATGCATATCTTCATGGTACATGGAGTTGACCCCCTAGTTGAATAGGTGGTCAACACTATCCAAGAAATATTGCAACTCAAATTCAATTCCTTCTTATGAAGGGAGGGAAACAAAGAAGAAATTCTCTCTTGTTTCTTAGAATAAAGTCTTGCTTGACCCTTGAGTAGGTGGACTAGAAATAAGGTATCATGAAGACATGAATCAAGCCCTTGGGGAAACATTCTATGGAACTTAATCTCAAAAGGCTCAATGTGGAGCAAGGAAGTATTGATAACTATCCAAGAAATATTGCAACTCGATTGACAAGAAAAGGCTTATTATAGAAAGGTGATTATAAATTACAAGAGGTTCTCAAATCTAGAAGGTTGTCTCATAATTCTATAATCTAATTAAGGCTCATAGCTTTGTTAGTTTTTGTAGCTCGGAGGCACTTCCGCATTAGCGGTGCCCAACATGCAGAAGTGACCGAGCAAATATCTCTCTTAAGTGACTTTATAAAGTGATTTTATAAAGTGCAGTTAGGGTCTTTTAATATTTAATGGATAAAAGTGACTTTATGAAGTTTGGGTCACTTAAGTGATTTAAGTTAACTCAACGGAAGATTAAGTCACGATCGTTGATCTCAAAAGGGCAAGATCTAATCTTGACCGTCTATCTCTTTGGATATCTGGGGTTAGGGCAGTTACTCATTAATGAGTAAATAAAGGCAGCATTTGAGGGAAATGGGGGACACTTTTCAAGGAGAGCTTGAGAGGGAAAGTGAAGAGTCACATTTTCCAAGAGAGATTGAGCTGAAAGGAAAAGAGTAGCAACAAAGGAGGATTGGCATGCATCCCAAGAAGAGCTCAACATTTAATACTGATCCGTACAACATTAAAGGAGGTCGTATAGTACATATTTAGCAGGGTCGTACAACTATTTTATGCACAGAAATCAAGGCGAGGGTTGCACAGATTTCGAGGCAGTTTTTTGGTGCATTTTTGTTGTAGCTTGTCTATACAGAACAGGACCATACAGCAGAGATTTGGGAACAATTTTCGAGGCAGTGTTTGCTGCTGTGTTGACTGTAGAGGGCTGTACAAGGCATACAGTAGGCTGGCACGCTTTTCAAGGTTGTTTGGCACTGAAATCGAAGTGGACTGTTGGCACATTTTTCTAGATAAGTTGTGTATTTCTTGCTGAAAAATATTGCTGCTGTAAACTCAGAATTTTTCCTATGAGCTCAATAAAATAATCTCTCCTTGGCTGGTTTTCCTTTTGGGGTTTTTCCAGGGGCATTGCCCAGAAATTTTTGTGTCAAATGTGTGAATGAATGGTCTATTGTTCATTTAATTTCCGCTGCTAATTTTCAGTTTTCTTAGTCAATGTATTTCTGATCATAAACTACAGTAGAGTGTTGTTAAGTTACTGCATTACTGTTTAAGTTATTCGAGGTTGAAATCTGAGTTTGACTAAGTGTGTGAAGTAAGTCACGGTATATTTTAACTAGCTTATCTTTCAATCACAACCAACCTTATATTGTCATTATTAAATTTCTAGGTTTGGTTAAGGCCAAAGCTTGTACACTTAAGCTCATAACCACTCTTGGAGAAAGCACACTATCTCTTCAATTGTGTATATACACACAACTCTAATTTGTATTTCACATCACGTGATTATATTTCATTCTTAATAAATTTATTTTCCTAAGGGCACCTATCAAGTGTTGAGCTCTCTTGTGATTGAGTTTGTTTCTCTCTCAAGCACACTTGTTCTTGGGTTCAGTCTCTCTCTAGGATTGTGCTCTTCTTGGTTGATTTCTCTTCAAGTGTTGCAATAACCTAGTGCTGGTTTGCACTTCTCTCTTTATTGCAAAATTTGGGTTTGTGCTAGTTCTACTCAATTCTCTCTCTATTTCTTATGAATCTCAACATAGTATCAAAGCAAGTTTAAATCTCTCTTACTCAATTCGACGATCGATCTAAATATTAAGGTGGGATGTTGAAAACTCGGAGTAATCTTTTTTCCAACCACAAAAAGCATTATATTGAGTTGGGTAATTTTGGGTAATTTATATGCCCACTCCCATTTCTACCTCAGCAACAAGTGACTTTATATTGAGTTGGGTATCAAATCACCCACTCTCACTTGTATTTTGACCACGACCAACACCAAATTGAGTTGTGTATTTATACACAAATTCTCATTTATATTCATCATATTCTCTAAAGCCCGCTTTCAACTAAAGGAGAAATGTTGAAAATGGTGTAAGCTTCACTTTCAATCATGATCGACCTTATATTGGAGTCATTATTATATATATAATTTTAACTAAGTTCGACCTTGTACACGAGGCTCATAATCCCTCTTAGGGAAAGCACCCTACCTCTTGAGTTGTGTATATATACACAACTCTTATATCTATTTCACATCATGTGATTATTTTTCATTCTTAATAAAGTGATTTGCCTAAGGGCACCTATCAAGTGTTGTTCTTTCTTGTGCTTGGGTTTATTTCTCTGTAGCACACTAGTTATTGGGTTCACTCTCTCTCTAGAGTTGCACCCCTCTTGTTTATTTCTCTTCAAAAGTTGTGTTTCCCTAGTGTTGGTTTGTTCTTCTCTTTATTGCAAAATTTGGGTTTGTGTTGGAACTTGGTTTCATTCAATTCTCTCTCTATTTCTTGCAAATATCAACCCTTCATACTTTTCAAGAAGTGGGCAACAAATTAGGCTTTCAGATGGGGATGGTAAGATTATGGTTAATCAATGGTTAGGCAAGAAAGAGATTTGAAGAATATAAAAATTTGGCTTCCATCAAATGGGATAAACACTTTTGCAGACTTGTCACTTTAGTGAGGAGTCAATCCCTATGGAATCCCTCCCAAATAGCTCAAAATGAGATACCAATGGATTTTCTAAGTTTCCCTCTAGTTTTGTTTGAAGATTTTAGTTCGCTCCTATCTTTTCTGAAATAGCAATGACTTTTTAATTTGGGGATACTCACACTCCAAAGGTGTGAACACCTATGTTAGCAAGGGTATAACATGCTACTAGAATAATAGAAAAAATTGATTGTATGGCTATGATTGAAATTTGGTATGGACCAAAGAATTTTTACCCAAAATAAATTCCTTTTTCTAGATTTTATCCCATAATAAGTTATTAACCATAGAGAATTTAGAAAAATGAGGCATCTACAACCCATCCAGATGTGCTCTCTATATAATAAGAAAGGAAACAATCTTGCATCTATTCATAGAATGTTCTCATCCAAATAAATATGGAGCCCAATATTTGACGAGGAAGGAGTTCCTTATGTCAAAGGACTAGCATCTTGGGACATTATTTTCTACTAATTGCCGAGAGATTACCTTGGATCTTTAATGAAGAAATCCCTTATGAAATTTTGGATTGCAAGGAATGTTTGTATTTTCAACTACAAAGGAATATTTGTATTGTTATCGCACAAGTTGTAGGTTGGGAAAAGCCTGACCCAACCACAAAATGGCAGCAATTGTAATGTCCCTTTCCAAATAGGAGCTCCAGAGAGGAGGCTTATTAATCTAAACCGCCTCGTTAGACTATAGCCAGGGCCAGAAAAAGGGGTAAACAGGGCTACTAGAGGTCACTCCAGTCGAAGGTGTTATGTTCGGAAAGTGACATTGAGCTAAAAGTGGGTAAAAGCACTTTTAAATCATTAAGAGCTAAAAATAGAACAGACAAGCTGAAAATAGAAGTAAACAGTAAATTAGGGTTTCAGTAGTGAATTAGGGATTGGGAAAGCTATAAGAGAAGGGTCAGCGACCTAATTGGGGATTATGCAGATTATGACTTGTCAATAAGAAGTAAGGCGCATCTCAGGAGAGATAGTTCAGTGGATTCCAAGAGGAAGACACTAGTTGGTTGATATAAGTGTTGAGAGACACACCATAGTCACCAGGGAGATGCAGGTCTTCCATCATTCTTCAGCAACAGTGACGCAGGGTCCCGCAGCAAAGGCACGCTTATTCAGGGTGAGGGCGCGGCTTCGGAGGAGGTTCAGCGAATCAACTCGCCCCACACAAGGAGAGTTTAGAGATTCCACTCCGACCCATTTCGAGAAGAAGGCAAGGCGCATCTTTCGCCTGGTTTCTCATTCGGTTCCGACAGTGGAATCGCTAGGGCACGTTTTCCCCCGAGAGGGAGAGGCGCATCATTTAGTTGCTTTTGTATTCCGGCGAAGATTCCTTTTGTCCTCAATCTAGCCGAGCGATTCATTGTAATTCAACCATATTCGGCATTTGTACTCCAAGGAGATTTCATAATATGATTTTGTCGTCTTTTGTCGCCATTATTATTATTTGAATGCTCATTTGTCTGTTATAAACAACTAATCCTACACACATTAACAGTGTTTCCTAGACTATCCAAGTCAGGAACATTACAGTGGTATCAGAGCTTTAGTCCTGCCAGCCTGTGACTAAAGACGATGAGTGCAGTAGAAGACCCAGATGGTCTTGAGCACGAAGGGGACGAATATGTCCCTTATGACAGGCACAAGGAAAGAGGGTCGAGGCACGACTTTCCTCTTTTCCATCCCAGCTCAAAGGAAGAGGAAGAGGTGCACAGGGAAGCAGAGCGTGAGGCTGAGCGCGAGGAAGAAAGGACGCTAGGAGACAGATATGAGCGACCAGAGGGCAGTGGTAAGACCCCCATGGAGCCAGAGGCAGGCTTCATGAAGGTTATCCGCGATATAGTAGCTAGTCAGCGGGCCATGACTCAGTCCTTGGCGCATGTGGCTGACAGATTGGTTATAGTGGGCACCCCAGACACACAAGCCCCACATGCAGCACAGAGGAACTCGGGGGCAAGCAGTAGACCCCAGTCTCCTACTCACGCATACACCCCTTCGAGTAGGATTCCCAGACCTTTGTTTCCCAATTTCCAGAGAGCACCCCCAATAACAGCACAGCTACCGATGGCACAGAGGCCGCCCACTCATGCAGAGGACATTGCAGAGTACAGGAGGGAGTATGCAGCATTGGGCCGTGACTTCCATCAGGACATGACCCTAATCGAGTATTGTGGACTCAAACTCATGAACCGCCCCAGAGAGCCCCAGAGAGGAGGACCGCAACAGCATTAGGGGCATAACATTGATTTCATTCGAAAAGTTGGTAAGCTCACCATACCTTCTTTCGACGGATCATCCAAATGCACCGCCAGAGCTTGGGTACAAAAGTTAGACACATACTACAAGCTCAACCAAATGACCGAGACAGAGGCCATCAGTTTCGCTACCTTACACTTGGAGGGTGAGGCACACAAGTGGTGGCACCATGGATTGGTGACATTGGGTCACAGTCGCATCACCTCCTATAGGGAGTTCACAGAGAGACTCATGGACAGGTTTGACAGGAGGGATCCCAAGATCCACTTCAAGGATCTAGCCCAGGTGCGACAAATTGGCACAACAGAGGCGTTCATCACGGAGTTTCAACGGGTAGCCATGGCAGTGACAGATATATCAGAGCCCAGGCTGATCATGCTATTCACAGAGGGGCTCACAGAGATTTTGAGAGGATGGGTGAAGGCATACAGGCCGCCCACCTTACAGGATGCCATCCTACGCACTCGAGATTTGGCAGACTCAGTGCCAAAGACTAAACCCTTTTCCAAACCCTTTGTACCCCAGAAGGATCGAGACAGGAAGTCATTCCAGAAAGAATGGAAGGGAAAGGAGAAGCTGGATGATGAGACGAGGCGAGAGCTTATGAAGAAGAAGCTTTGCTTCAACTGCAGAGACCCTTGGGTCCTAGGTCACAGGTGCATGGGCAAGGGAGAGATTCATTATATTGAGGTGGCAGCAGACAGTGTGAGCAGTGAGGAGGAGGAGCACGACAATGGATCCACTAGCTCAGAGGAGGAGTCAGCACAGACAGAGGAGCACCCTCCCCGTAAACCACCGACACCGACAGGAGCCCACCCTCCGGTAGTTCCACAACCGCCTGAGCAGGCTAACAGACAAAAACCAGCAAAGGGAGGAGTCATAGCGACCCTTTCTAGTGTTCCCAGGTATGATACCCTCCGGATCAGAGGGACTATTCAAGGGCAACAACCAATCGCCCTGATAGATGGTGGGGCCACCCACAACTTCATTGACACTCCACTGGTATCGAGACAGGCACTTCAGACAGAGGAGTTTGAGGGGTTTGATGTTGCAGTAGCGGATGGCCACACAGTGGAATGTCTAGATAGAGTTCCAGACTTGGAGATAAAGTTAGGCAACTACACAGTGAGCGACACATTTTATGTAGTTGACCTATCTGACACAGATGTGGTGTTGGGAGTTCAGTGGATGATTACCTTGGGAAAAATCACCACCTATTACCAAACCTTGGAGATGGGGTTCAGAGACCATGACGGGAAGAAGGTTGTTCTGAGAGGCATGTCGACAGGAGCACCTAGGACAGTTTCAGCCAAGAGGATGGAGAGGATCTTCAGACATGGAGAGGTAGCATATGCCGCAAAATGCTTGATCACTACGTGGAAGGATTCAAAGGGCCGACAACAGTATCACACAGAGATCAAGAAGTTGTTGGAACGACATCAACAAGTTTTTGGGTCAATTCCACCAGGGAGACCACCTGACAGGGGGTTTGAGCACACCGTTGAGTTGGAGGAGGGGGCCAAACCTATGATCACACCCCCCTATCATCATCCTAGGAGGTTCAAGGATGAGATAGAGAAGGCAATCAAGGAATTGCTAGCGATGGGACACATCAGACCAAGTAGCAGCCCATTCGCTTCTTCACTTGTCTTAGTTCTGAAGAAGGATGGCACCATGAGGATGTGCATTGATTACCGGGCCTTGAACAAGAAGACCATCAAGAACCGATATCCTATCCCGCGCATTGACGAATTAATGGATAAATTGCATGGGGCAGTTTTCTTCTCAAAGATTGATTTACGATCTGGCTATCATCAGATCAGCATCCGAGAACAGGACATGGAGAAGACGGCATTTCGATGTCACTTTGGACATTTCAAATTCCTGGTTATGCCATTTGGGCTAACCAATGCACCCGCTACATTCCAGTCTTGCATGAACCACATATTCAGGGATCAGCTGAGGAAATCAGTCTTGGTTTTCTTCGACGACATCTTGGTCTACAGTGAGACATGGCAGGAACATATGAAGCACCTGGATGAGGTATTGAGCATCATGGAGCCACAATCATTATATGCCAAAGAGTCCAAGTGTGAGTTCGGTATCACAGAGTTGCTTTACTTGGGCCACATCATCAGTGCACAAGGGGTACGAGTGCACCAGGAGAAGATTAGGGCCATTCTAGATTGGCCAACGCCCAGGAACGTGACAGAGTTGAGGAGTTGCTTCGGGTTGTGCAGCTATTACAGGCGGTTCGTCTGGGGTTTTTCTCAACTTAGAGCACCGCTGACGGATCTTACCAAGCATGGGGCTTTCATCTGGACCGAGGAGTCACAGAAAGCCTTTGACCACATGAAGGAAGTCATGGGTAGTTGTCCAGTTTTGGCATTACCATATTTCACCTTGCCATTTGTACTAGAGTGTGACGCATCCGGCGAGGGTATCGAGGCAATTTTGATGCAGGGAGGACACCCCATTGTATTCGAGAGCAGAAAGCTCAGTCAGCCTAAGAGGTTGTACTCCGTTTATGACAAGGAAATGCTGACAATCATGCATGCCTTGACCAAATTCAGGCAATATTTGGTGGGCAACAAATTCGTGGTCAAGACAAATCACAACAGCTTGAAGTATTTTCTTGAGCAGAAGGACCTCAGTGACCGCCAGCAGAAATGGGTGACGAAGGTACAGGCATTCAAATTCAACATAGAGTATGTCAAGGGGAAGAAGAACATTGTGGCCGATGCACTATCGAGGAGACCTACGGCATGTTCTCTGATGGAGATTTCGGCAGATTGGAAATCCCACTTGTTAGTGGAATATTCCAAGAACAAGTTTGCTTGTGAGATTATGGATGGGAAGATACAGGATGACAGGTATAGGGTCATTGACGATGTCATATTCTACAAGGACAGAGTCTACTTGGTGCCGGATTCAGGGCTCAAGAAGAAGATCCTCACAGCAGTTCATGATTCACCGCTAGCAGGCCATCAGGGGTTTTCAAAACCTACAGACAGATCAGGGAGAGGTTCTCATGGAAGGGCCTCAAACAGGATATTATGAGACACGTCAGTGAGTGTGTGACTTGCCAGCAGAACAAGTCAGAGCATGCTCTTCCAATAGGGCTACTTCAGCCACTCCCAATTCCAGAGCAGAAATGGGAGAGTATATCGATGTACTTCATCACAGGCCTACCCAAGGTCCAGGGTAAGGACTGTATCTATGTAGTGGTCGACAGATTGACCAAGTTTGCTCACTTTTATGCCATACCGACAGAGTACAACGCAGTTCAGGTAGTCGAGCTATTCTTCAGGGAGGTCTTCAGACTTCATGGGTTACCGAGGAACATCGTCAGTGACCGGGACAATCGGTTCATAAGGACTTTATGGAGAGAGTTTTTTCGGTTGGTAGGGACAGAGCTGACACCCAGCACTAGTTATCACCCTCAAACAGATGGGCAGATCGAGATTGTCAACAAGTGGGTTGAATAATATTTGAGGAACTATGTAGGTGTACAGCAGAGAACATGGGTAAAGTGGCTTCATTTAGGAGAGCATTGCTACAACACCACTTTCCAC
>JZKD02S1354631.1:0-11586 GCA_000966675.3 Picea glauca | reverse complement strand
CGTGGAAATAACTCCCTTAGCTGAAAGGGAAGATTCTCCAAGCTAGGAGAAGGTACGGAAAAATATTCTTGAAAACATTTATTTTTGTGATTTAAATGACTCTCCAGATTAGGAGTGAGCACTGAAAATATTATTTATCTTTGTAATTGAAAAATATTCCAGATTGGACAGATTCTTTCCTGTTCGGAAAGTGGATCGAGATTTCTGATGGACAATGACTTCCCATTGTGGTTAACATGGGAGGTAGTTTGATTGATGATGTATCGTATACAATGACTTCCCATTGTGGTTAACATGGGGATTGGTCTAGGGCAGTCTCTCTTCTTGAGGGTTACTCAAGAAGACTGGCTCGCCTCACCAGACAATGATTTCTCATTGTGGTTAACATGAGGAATGGTTCGTTTTGGAGGTTGATACAGGACAATTTTTTCCTCTTGTGGTTAACGGAGGAATTGGTCCAGACAATCATTCCTTAGGGTTATACATTCTCTCCAAGGCGCATTTTGATTAGTGTAGGAGGAATGGCCCAGGGTGGGGAATGGTCCAGGCTCAACAATCAGGGACATACATTCCTTAGGGTTATACATTCTCTCCAGGGCACACTTTGATTAGTGTAGNATGGTCCAGGACAGTCATTCCTTAGGGTTTATACATTCTCTCTAGGGTGCACTTTGATTAGTGTAGGAGGAATGGCCCAGGGTGGGGAATGGTCCAAACATTCCTTAGGGTTTATGCATTCTGTCCAGGGTGCACTTTGACTAGTGTAGGAAGAATGGCCCAGGGTGAGGAATGGTCTAGGCTCAGAAATCAGAAATAATCCTTCTTCCTTGTTTGAGAAGAATGGGGCAGATAGCCCATTCCTGATGTTCTATACTGAGGTAAGATATTCTTTCATATCTCACAGACGTGAGTGAAATATTGGCTCAAATGATTCAGTTTATATCATAACATTGTTTCTATGCAGGTTGCTATTAGATGTTTGTTATGAAGAATATATGACAGTAGATGTAAACTACTGTGGTGGATATGTTCCACTATTTGTAAGGCAGATATTCTTTCAGAGTTGACAGATGTGAGTGAAAGATTGGCCCAGATGATTGTTATGGAGACTACCTGTCTCCAGACAGTAGAGATATACTATTGTGGTGGATTTGTTCCATTGTTTATGACTATGTGTCACGGTTTGAGTAGTTGCGTACTACCTTGAATAGACACAGGTGTGTTCTATCAATTAATATTGTACCAGTTGTCATAGGAGATTATCCAGTTGGATACTAATGACGATGCTCGTGTTTCTACCAGTTGAATGGTCTGTTGTGCTCAAGACCATACCTCCCTAGCTAGGAGGGAGTGTTAGTATTATGGTAGCTTCGAGAGGTATGAATCTCTATTGTGACCTATGACGAGACTAGAATCCTCCGGAAGGAAGCAAAGAAATGAAAGAAACCCTAGACAGGTTGTCGGCTGCAGAAATATATTTAATATGAATTTATTAATACCCAGAAGGAGAAGTCGGCCCCAGTTAAATTGCCTAGACTACTATAAATACAGGGCGCCAGTTCTCATTATTCACATCTCAGCAGTGACAGAGTGAATTGGATCTGCGCAGGTGAAGTTGCAGCTTGTGCGCAAGTTTATGGGAAAGTGTGCACTAGCCTCTGGGTGGGATTATCTGATCAGGTTGGTTTCTATTCTTGCTTGGTGCATTAGCCTCTCTTGGCTATTGGATTGCTACCAGGATTCTCTTCTTTGTCAAGGTCAAGGTGCTCGGAGGGTGGCTTCAGCCTGTGGTTGGGTGACGAGGGTATCGTCAATGGTAAAACGAGCACAATCTTCTATATTCTAACACCATGCATGTTAGAGTGCATAGTTTATAAAATCTGGAGCTTCCTTCCACATGTTTTCCCATCAAGTGTGGTTTTTAGTGTATGTGAAATGTGATGGTGGCAAGGTATACCTCAGTGATGATTCTCATCTTAGCATAGTTGGTTGTGGTAGAGTTTTGATTATATTCCTTGATGGAAAAGTGAAGATGATCAATGGAGTTATGCACATTTTGAGTTTAGCATGGAACCTACTCTTAGTGAGCGCACTTAATGATGTAGGTGTACAAGTTGTTTTCTATAATGGATGGTAAAAGATGGTGTGTGGATCTATGGTGCTAGCCAAGGGTTTTCATGTGATCACTATGTTTCATATTGATGCATGTCTCATTTAGCGCAATATATCTTCAATCCTTGTATCCAAAATATCCATAAAATATACATCTTCCCAATAATAGCCAACAAAAAAGAGGAGTGTTGTATCTACTCCCGATCGTCATTCTTTCTAGGTACCAAAAGGAGATCTTGCTTTAGAGAGAAAGTTACCAATAGAGAAGACAATGTTTTGGCACTAGAGAATGGACCATATAGGTGAGAAGGGCCTACATGCCTTGAAAAAAAAATATCGTTGAGGGGTTGATTGATTGTACTCTTGAATTTAATTTCTACGAGCATTGCATATATAGAAAACATAACCATGTTTAATTTTACTCTATCTCTCATAAATTTTCTGTGTTGTTGGATTTGGTTCATTCAGATGTAGTTGGTCATGTTAAAGTTCCTTTGATTTCTAAATGCTTGTTTTATATATCGTTCATTGATGCTTATTCTAGAATGACATGGGTATATTTTCTTATAAGTAAATATGAGGTATTTTGTCTATTTAAGGAGTTTAAGGATCTCTTGGAAAATCAGACTGGTAGGAAGATTAAGGTGTTGAGGATTGATAATAGTAGTGAGTTTTGTTTTGTAGTGTTTGATAGGTTCTATAAGGAGAATGACATATAAAGATGTAAGACAACTCCATATACCCCTCAACATAATGGAGTTGTAGAATGCATGAATATGACATTGATGGAGAGGGATAAAAGAATGCTTCATAGAGTTAGCTTAGAGAAGAAGTTATGGATACAAGTGGTTTCTACTGCATGTTCCCTGATCAATAGGTATCCTACGTAATCTCTTGTAGGCAAGACCCTTTGGAGCACTAGACTGGAAAAAATCCCTCACTAAAACGTTTTCATGTTTTTGGTTGTGAGGCATATGCTGATGTGCCTAAGGATAAGTAGTTGAAGTTGGATAACAAGACAATGAAATGTGTCTTCATTGGCTATGGTGTTGGTGTGAAAGGGTACAATATTTGGGATTCTATGGTTGATAAAGTTGTGTAAGAGAATTTTATTTTTAGAGAAGTTAAGTCTTCTCCCATAGTTACGTATCTAGAAGAGGATGAGAAGAAGTTAATTGTTCAACTACCAACCAAGACTGATAAAGCTAAGCCATAAAATGAACTAGAATTTCTTGATGTACCTAATGAGGAGGAGAGCTCAAATAGTTCAGAAGAGGAAGTATAAAATCCACCTCATCCTTCGAGGAGGTCGACTTGGCAACAAAGGAAACTAGATAGGTATAATTATAACTTGTTCGATTTCAAATGTATATTTTCTTTATCTACTAATGTCGATGAGCCTAGAATTGTGCAAGAGAAAATAGATATGGAAAATAGTGAGTCCTAGGGATTGGTCATGGATGAGGATATCACTGCACTTAGGAAGAATGATACACGAGACTTAGTACCAGTGCCTATTGGATGCAAATGGGTGTTCATGATCAGTAAACAAGGGACTTATATCTCACTCGCTTCACCAACATGGATCCTATGTGAAAATATCTTCTAAGCTCTGTTCTCAGGCTTGTATAGAGTGCTTTGTCTCCAACAAAGATGCTAGGCCTGTTCCTTTTTCCTTGTACAAAATCTTTGTACTTTTGAAGGATGTAAAGCTTGTTCTTTGTGCAACCTCTGCTTTGGATTGCCTACACATGATCATTAGTTGTCTATGCATGAATTGAATGTACCTTGACTGAAGAGATATTTGAACTCAATATTTCTCACTATTATTTAATGGACATGAAAGGATGGTTTTGGTTACATTACCTGGTTTCCAAACCAATTACTTCACATACACCATGTACTATGAAAGGAAACCACAACGAGTTTGATAGAGATCAACTTAGGCTTTGACTTTGACCTCTTCAATCCCTATTCACTAATACTCAAATAAAATACAAGGATGGTATGTTGTCTTGAGGATGGAGCATAGGGTGTAGGCTTTGGAAAAGTTCAAAGTCAAGCCCCACTATCCAAAATCCTACGATTGAAGCATTGTCTTTGCACCAATAAACCAGATACTCTAAATTATTTCTAGCTTCATTATATACATGTATATCATAACACTCATAAAATGACAATTTTTTATCAAGGCTCGTTGAATCCTCTCTCTGAAACCGTTGCTCGCTTATCTCCAATCAACTAGCGGTCTAAATGGACCTACTATGAGGCTCCTCTTGATTGGGATTTCTATTATGGAAATTCGACTTGCTATGAATGGAGAGCCCTTTTTTCTAGTGTGAATATCAATAGAAAAGACAAATAACCAATGAGATCATTCTCACCTCCTCCTTATCCTTTTTAGCCTACCAATGAATTGACCAAGAAATTAGTTGACTAGGAAAGAGAGAGTAGTCGACCGAAAAGGAATTAAACACCTAGGGAGAGAGAGAGTAGTCGTCTGACAAGGAATTAAACACCTAGGGAGAGAGAGAGAGAGAGTAGTCGATCTAGGAGGGTTGAGCTGACTTTCTAAGTGCTCAGTTGACCAAGCAAGGTGAAATCGACCAAAATGATGGGAAAAATCGTTCAACATCAAATTTAATTGTCCAAGGAGAGAGAACTTAGTGCATGCGATCCGTATGACCACTACATGGCTTGTGGGAAAATAGTAGATGCCCCAAAAATAAATATTCAACCCAATAAGAGGTAAATTAGCATAGGGGATTGTTAATTCATCCCAGGTAATGATATTTCAGTTCAGTGGGAGGAGAATTAACACAAGAAATGGTTGGTCGCTTAAAGAGAGAGTATGTTTACGATGAAAGATGAATTCTCCTAGGCAATAGCCCAAATTAGAAATCCGACTAGAAATTTGCAACAACTAGATGATCACAACCACCGATCTCAAAACTTGGGTGAAATGGATAGTCTGTGTTTGTTCACTGTTGGGTTCCATTAGTGTTGTTTATGACAATGAATTGCTATGTGAGTGAAAAATTGCATGGTCAAGAATGTGTGAGGGTGTTGTCCCAAACCATACACATAAATTGGTATTCAAATTAAGAGAAAACCGATCTCAAGCCATTTCTCACTGCTCATCCCTCTCAACAGAGAACCGCAAATTGATTAAGTTCTAATGTAAAAAACTTCATATGGATGTTGTTTATGAAAAAAAAACCAAAAAACTTCATACACAGGAGATTTCCATTGAATGCGCATAATTTCTCTTTTTCACCATGAAGAAAGAATGCAATTGAACTCTGAGCTATACACCCACACAAATGAAATATAAAATTATAGACACAATAATCAATCACATAATGGACATAGTGATTTTACGTTGGAAAAATAGTTTCGAATGAAGCTCAGTGTCTTCATTCTAGCAATCTCTGGTTACAATGCAGTTGATGCTCTTTGTGCATCCTCCTCTCCTTGGCAAAAAGACCCATTATGAATGAAATGACCAATCGTAAGTGCCCATGAGTCATACAAGAATCGATGCCAGGACACTTTTGGGAATCCATGGGAGATCTAATCTTCTATAATCCGCGAAGTGAAGTCTACGTAAAGATATATACGTTCAATCATTACCCCACCATCCTGACACAGAGTGAGTTAGGTGCACATATGGATGATTGTAATCTGATACTGATGCTTCTGCTGGCCGATATGAGCGGAGGGCACAAACATATGTAGTTTCCCCAGTTTGCATGACGAAATAGGGAGAGCGAGAGTAATGGGAAGGCCAAAAGATTGACATCTCATTTCACATTCGTCAGCCTATTCTCTCCTATATTTCTTTTTATTTAATTCCCATTTTTCTCTCACATTCATTTTGTCTTACTCAACTTTACATTTATTTGTCTTTTACATAGTTTAGTTAACTTCCATAGATTGTTGAATTTCTTCGTAGGTGATTCTTACTCCCATTCATTGGTTTGGATCCATTTCAGATCAATTCAAGAAAAATATCAATTTAGATGGTAATGTTGAAAAGTATAAGGTGATATTGGTTGCAAAATGATATTCCTAGGTTAAGGGAATATAATTTGGTGAGAATTTTTCCCTAGTTGGTAAAATGACATCTATCAAGTTCTTATTATCTGTAGCAACAATTTTTGATTTAGAGATAAAACAAATGGATGTGAAGACAACATTCCTTCATGGCGACTTGGAGGAGGAGATCTATATGACATAGGTAAAATACTTTGTTAAAAAAGGTAAAGAGTCATTAGTTTGCAAATTAAGAAAATCTTTGTATGGTTTCAAACAATCACCCAAAATGTGGTACCAAAAGTTTGATTCTTTTGTGTTGATTTGGGATTTTCGATATCCAAATCATACCATTGTGTGTCTTACAAACATGATAATGTTAATTTTCTTTTTATCACTTCGTATGTAGATGATAAGTTATTTTTTGGTAACAATAACTTGGATGTGATTAGTGATTTGAAGTCTCAACTTTCAACATAGTTTGACATGAATGACTTTGGTGCTTGAAAGTATATATTAAGAATGAAAATTCAGAGAGATAGAATGAACATAAATATTTATTTGGACCAAAGTAAGTATGTGAAGTCTTGATTCAATACCAAGTATAATAAAGAGGAAAATAAATTGCAAATTGAAAAATCCCATGTTAAAAATAAAAAGGGTTACCAAAGAACGAAATTCATAGGTAAATGTCTCTGGTATTGGACCCTCTGGTATTTAAACTACACTTTACTACTGAAGATTCTCTATCTCATTCCATTTCTGAGAAAGAGCTTGAAAATATTAAATTGAAAAGGAGAATAAGTGAAGTGGAGGACGCACTCAATCCTAAGTCGTTATTTGTTGATCCACTATCCATCATGGTTCCATATATAATTCCATAATATACACTAGACACGACATCCATGGTTAGGAAATATGCCAAGTTTTTAAGAGAAATCAGGATGTATGTCGTAGAAAAAATAAATAAACAACTCAATATTATCTCATAAGCATGGGAAGTCAACATCAACTTGAGGATTTTGGGACAAATAATTGCTACTTTTATTGAATATTTACAAAAAGACTTAGAGAATTTAGAGTTCTTCTAGAAAAATAGTTTAAGTACATTTGTGGCATGAGTGACAAGTCTAAGTGACTTCACTAGGAAACAACATGACTTTCCCTCAGATAACAAAATAAAGTAAGTAAAGGACTGATGGTTGGTAAGAACGCAAATCTTGTGTGAATTAATTTCAAGTTGTGAAAAGGTTAACGAAAAAAGAAGTGATTCATTTTTGAAATAAATTGAAATAATTAAGAAACTTGAGGGCCCACAATTATTTAGAGAGTCTAAGTTATTAACTAAGCAGAAATTGGAAACAAAGTTAAACATACTCAAAACTTCACGGGCTAGTGAGTTTGATAATCTCACTAAGTTTCCAAAGGATGAGATTAAAGGATGGTTAGTTAATTTTGTTAATGATAATGAATACCATCTGTCATCAATTCAATAATTACACTCTGAGTTCCAAGAAATGCAAGATGAGATATTCTTTCTCCGGGTGAAGCAAAATATAACAATTCCATCGTTTAAAGTGTACATCGAGAGTGGCTCAAGAATTCATTAAAACAAATAACTGATCCAAGAATCCATTGAAGCATAGGGGATCAAATTCCAGTTATAAATATGAAGAATCGACAAAGAGATGAGGGGGATCCATCCCATCATTCTATTTTCATTTGCGAGTACGCTATTTTATTTTGAAGCATTTCCCTTCTTTCTTCCCAATATTTGATCATCCAACTTTATTGGTTTAATTTTTACTGGTAAATCCAATCCCTGATTTTTTTTCTCCTTCTCTTCTAGGTATGCTACTATATTTGGTCCATGAGAGTCCCATCCTAGTCCATTTGCATGAACACATTCTTTTTATTGTTTAAGTATCAAGAGTGTTATGTTGTGCTTTAGGAAAACATTTTATTTGAACTTGAAGAATGTATGTGTAATATTATTTAAAAGACTCTCGTAGAGAGCTATTATGGGAGTTCATAACTTTGTGATTTTTGACCTTTATATAAACATGATATCTCAAGTGTGTTTATCCTACGCATCTTATGATATTAAATGAATAAAATAATTTAAAGCTCTTTGATTTTGGACCACCAATCATTTTTCTTTCTTATGAGACTTGCTTCGAATATTTTTCCTCATTGCTCAAATGAATGGATTTGATGGAATGCATGTAATTATCCTATATATTTCAATTAAGATTGTTAATTTTCTGCTATCACTTATCTATTATTCCTTCATTTATTTTACCACCTGGTCCACTCACAGATGTAGATGCTATAGATGTTTAAATTTATTGTTTGAATAAGTATATTGAAAATTTGAGTGAGATAGAGGAGTGCCACCTCTATAAAAAATTAGAGGGGATCTTAATAGATTCTTTAAAAATACCCTATGAGGTTGACTCTTGTCCAAAACAAGAAAATAGATCAACATTTTTGGTGAGTCCATTAGGGAGAGAGCAATTTTTTATCTCCCATTAATGACTCATCTTGATCTAGTCCAACCTCATCTTCTCATTGGATTGGGTGACCAAAGAAGTATTTTGAATCAATTGTATTATTTTGTCTTGAAGACAACAAAGAATCAAGAAGAACTTCAATTTTCTTTGTAAAGTACTGGCTCAGTAGGAACCTCGAGTTCTGTGAAATTTCGAAAGGCGACTCCAATAAAATATTCCTAATCTGGCCACTTCAAAAACATTTCAATGACCTATAACAAGAAGCATAAGAAAATTTATCGAACAAATGAAGCAAGCCAACAATTTTACAATTCAAACTTCTATCTCCTTATGTCCATTGTCTAGTGTTCATCAAGAAGATATGGGATATTGTGAAGAACAAAATGAAGAAGAAAGAAACGATGAAAGTTACGATGAAGGAAGACGAAATAATGAAAGGCAAAGGAACCTGAGACAGAGATAGAGATAGAGGATAAGTCCTTTAGCTCTTGAAGGTGAACAACAACAGTTACCAAATTTTCCTCCTAGTGTATTGCCAATATTCAGTGGTGATGGTATTATGAATTCTTATAAGCACCTTGATCAATTTCTGATAATTTCTGATATCCATTTGGTAACACATGTTGATGTTATGGTCAAAGTGTTTCTGCAAACTTTGATTGGTCCAACTTATGATCGGTATTTGTCTCTACTGAAAAACTCAATCACCTATTTTGATGATATTGAATATGCATTCATGAACATATATGCTCATCTCGTGGCATATCATACATTGTAGTGTACTCAAATCCATTTGGAAAAGAATGGAAAAATTAGAGATTTTGATCTCTAATTCTTTAGGATTTTGTAACAAATCCATGAAGACCAGTGTCCTAATGCTCCTGCTATTTTTGGATGTTATAAAAATGATATGCTTGCAAATGTAAAATATATAATCAAGTTTTCAAGAATTGATACATTGGAAAATTCCATGCAAAGGGCACAATAAATGGAAGAAGATATGTTAGAAAGTATTGCCGACCTAGAAATTATTTTTGGAAAAGTTCAAAGGAAAATGAAATTTCTTACTATTCCAAAACAAACTACAGTTGGTCCAACGCAAAATGTAGAAGAAATAGGTGTAGGGAGAGTTATTTTTCACGGGAATCCCCAAAATGTGAGAAATGTTTTGCCACCAAATGATGCTCCATGTGCAAGACATGATGCAGAAGTCGCCTAGTTGAGTAGAATTGTCAGACAAATGCAAAATGAGATAATTCAGTTAAGAAGAAATGAAGAACAAAGACCTCAGCAATAGTACCAGAATATTGAAATACCTACATATGGCTTCATAGATCGTCATGAAAGAAATCATAATATCAATGATCCATTTCCTAGACCTAGGGCCCCCAATGTTCAAAATCCTAATGTTGTTGTACAGGAGGAAGACATTGATGAGTCCTCTAAATAAGGTTAAAAGTTCTTTGATTCCCTGTAAGTCACTATTGAAGTATCTTCTAGAACCCTTGAATCCATGGATATGGGTGATGATATGCTACCATTTTCATAGGGATATTGGACATAAGAAGATGAAGATTTTGATAAGGAATAAGATAATGTGGTTCAAACTAGGGCTAAATTGAACAAGACAAAAGGGAAAAATCTAGTCCCCCCACAAATGGATAGAACCCCCCACAAATGGATAGAACAAAAGGATTTAAAAATGGATAGATGGGTTCTTATATAACATAAAATGTTTCTCCTCAAACAAATATTAGAAATATAACCCACATTGTCCAAGGGGATCATGAAAAAGTGATCTCTACAAGAATGGCTTACAATGTTGTTGATGAAATAACCAAATTGCATATTACACTTCCATTCTTGGAAGTGGTAAAAATTCCTCAACAAAAGTAAAATCTACTCAAGGTATTGGGAAATGAAGACAAACATGACATGAGGGTAGAAGCAACAATCATGAATACTCAACAACAACGTATTGCTTCACTTATAAAGACACAAAGTAAAATTCCTCTCTTCTTTGTATCTTTGGAAACACCTGAATTGATATTGCATAATTGCATGGTGCATATTGGTTCCATAAATAATATCATGCCTCTATCAATAATGGAAGCTATTGGTTTGGAATGCACAAAATATTATGAGGTTGGAGAAAGTATATATGCAATCAATTCAAGAAAGATTTCGACATATGGAGAGATTAAGGATTTATGTGCATGTATAAGCTTTGAACCACATATTAAGACAATGCTTACTATAATAGTGGTTGACTTACCTGCAACATATGGTGTGGTGTTAGGAAGGGAATTATTCCTTCGCTTGGGAGGATATACAATGTGTTATCACATATGTTTGTATGGAGGGATTTTTTCCCTAGAAAGTAGCCCCATGGCGAAAAAATGAAAAATAGGGGGATAAACACCCACTTTTGTCGTTTATCCTAAGTTTTGTGCCCGTGCACGTTCTGCTAAGGGGCACGTAGATCTGGGCGGCTAGGATTTGCATGCTCGACATTTTACCTTTAACACAGGGGTGGGGGGGGGTCTAAGTTGGTGGTTTTCGAGCGCGATCCCCCCACTATCGTGGCGCTTCCTCGTTAGCTCAGACCCCCCCCCCCCCCCGACACAAATTATCAACCCCCACACCCCCCCCTGCCCCCTCCATTACACCACTTACCTCCCCCCCTTCCTACCCCCGTTTCCTTCCAACCCCTGTCCTCCCCTCCCCCCTCCCCCCGCCCCTCACCACCCCTCTCTCCTGTCCCGCTTTGCACCATCTGCCATGTGTCTCCCTCTCCTGCCTCATCTCACCTCCCCTCTCTACCTCCCCCCACTCGCTTTGTGACACATGTCTCCCGTGTCGCTTCCACCTATGTAGTTGCTGTCCCCACTGCGCTTATCACTGCAGCCTCCCCTCTACCTCCATG